>SOPF01026688.1:0-68925 GCA_012979155.1 Hypericum perforatum | reverse complement strand
CTACTACGAAATGTACACAAATAATGAGTGTTTTTGACACTCATCACTTGCTAATATCAATGGTGAAGTACATGAATGTCCTATCAATAGGCTATACCTAAAGACATATCGACCTAGCATATGGGAAGCAGTAGATGATAGCTTATTCGAAGAATATGCTCAAGAACACCAATGAGAGATGTGATCGAGACTTCAAGACATCTACTCTAGCGCAATATAGGCAACTTTAGCAATGTTGATAGTTGTTTTGTAATAGCCATTTCCAGCTTTAGGAACTTGGTCACTTTGAAATAAAGATAATTTTTTAACAGCCTTCCAAGGCTGACCAAGCTTAGGGTCATATTTGACCTAATCATCTTAGAATAGGTCGACCTCGACCTGAGACTCACCGTTGCAACCCGGCCAACCATGGCCTTAGTCCCAACTTTAATCGCAAACAAATAGCTGATAAGAAGGGAACCGAGAGAACAAATCATGTAGGCAATAGAAGAGTCTTAAGTCAAGCCGACAATCAAAGTACCAAAAAGACCTGTCCAACAATCTAAAGGTCTAGCTAACATCTCAGCTATCATGCTGGCTATAGAAGTAAGTAACAACCTCCTTCACAAGGGTGAAAGCCTCCTTTGATGATTCCTTCTCGGAGGCATGCGAGTCCTCCAACTCTTTGAGTTTGGCTTGTGAATGATGAACACTAAAAATGGACTTGGCATGAACAGTCAGCCTTGTAATCCCCCAAGGCCTTGTTTAGGATCGTCCCCTGCTTTCTCTCTTCAACTAGCTTAGATTGTGCCTCAAATCTTCTAGTCTCAACACGGGCTAGCTTCGCTTAGAGACGAGCTAACTCTGCCCAGAGTTGCACTTCTTCTACTTTACAAGACTGGATCTCTTCTTTCCTTGAATCCATCTTTCCCCTAAAAGAGAGGAGCTCATCATATTGAAGCTTTATATTCCTCTCTACTTCAGCTAAGGCCCTTGTTTCGACAATAGTAATTTGAGTAAAGTTAGAATGTGCCTCAATGTACTTCTGATGATGTTAGCACCTATACACATGCTAAGGATAAGGATAAAACAAGGTGAAAGAAGAAGGCTTATCAAAGGAGAAGTTACCTATCAAGAAGGCCAATGAAGTCCTGACTCAATAAGGACGTCAACTCCGAAATCCTCACAGAAGACACACTTGATGCTAGAGACTCAAAGAAGGTCATAGCCCTGCACAAGACTGAGGGTAACTCTTTCGTGGGATTGAAATCTCTGGCCTCAAGAGTAGTGGCCATGAAACTAGTCAATATATCAATATGCTCCCACACCATAGAATCTTCATTAGGGGGAGGCAGCAGAGCGGAAGAATAAGTGGTAATGGCTTTGCCGAGTTAGCGACTAGGAAGGTCTTGAAAGGGACCTAAATCTATGACAGTAGTGGTTAAATAGCTCTAACGTTTGGATCAATAAGTAAAAGATTTGGAGAGACATATCAGATCAAACTCTTCTTCAGATGAATCTATAATAGCAGCCTCATGAATGACAGAAGTTCTAGAAGCTAAGCTGGACCTTCCATAGGCCGAGGGAGGAATGGTTTTGGAAGCCTTCTGGGAGGCTGTTACATTAGACAAACCTCCTATACTATACACGTACTCTCTAGGATGAGGAGGGGATTCCCGTCCATACTCAGGTTCATCAAGCAGAAGGATAGATCCACCATGACCAATAGAGTCCTGCAAGAGGCAACAATTGTGTCAGTACGAGCATTGAAGAAAGACAAAGTGCAAGGATAAGCAACATCATTCAGGGAAGAAGAGGAATGAGCTGCCTCGAAGGCTTGGAAGGCTGGCTCATCAGCTACGCTTGCTTAAAGATTAAAGGTGAGAAGATAGCCTCAAATAAGTCAGCGACATACTAAAGATAGCTTCGTACCCTCAGGAGAAAACTCGATACCAGGAGAAAGTCTCAAGTCAGCCTCGGTGCTGGGGTCATCCTTCTCTAAAGAAGTAGGGACATCACAAACTAAAGCCCTAGAAGACCTTACCAGGACTGATTGATCCTATTTGTGGCTCACTACAGGCTTTGCCGCTTTAGACTTCTTAGCGGCATTAGCATCTCTAGCCCCATCGTGGGTCCAATATGGTAACTCAGTCCACCATGGGAAGAAGTAACTCGTAATGTCTCCCTAATTAGAGAATGGCTGAAAGACTCCTCGGGACAGAAGAAAAGTGCTCACCCATTGCACTTATTTAGCTAAGGGCCACTGATGGACTTTGGACTTTCGAATCCCCTCAAACTTATGAAAGAGATAAAGGGGTGGAAAAAGGATACCTTGTACCAGTCCAAACTGTTGAGCCACAAAGTGAGGATGATAGGGGTCGATGATCACCTTTCCCCTAGTGCATCCACAAACTAAGTCACGGGTAGTAAAGATGCTCCTCCAGGCAGAAGCAGTGGTCATCATAGCATCAAATGATAAGAAATACCGTCAAAAATCTTCTCTCATCAAGGGAGACAGCTCAAGCATATCAAATTCCTCATCTTCATCTGGATCATAATCGTGGTCCTTATCGAAAATAGCAAAGTGACCTATCAGGCTACCCTTAGAAGCTAAGACCTTCACCTCACTAAAGTAGAGGGTGCCATAAGGAAGACGAGGCTTAGGAAGTCTGGTTGGGTGTGTCAAGATTAGGAAATATGCTATAACCCAAAGTGCAACTATCTATAAAGGGCTGGAAGCATTGAAGACATTGTCCTCTTTCTAGGAAATGACATACCTCGTCATGCTCTAGTAGAGATAGCAAAGTAGGAACTCTCTCATTGCAAGTTCCACCCCTTGAGAGATGGAGTAGGCCACGTTCACCTAATCTGAAGATACCTTCTACCTGCTGAGGCACGTGATATGACGAGACAACCAGAGCTGAAGGAAGCCCATGTGCTTGTTAAGGGATGTGGGTGCATCGGCTGACTTCCTATAGATGTTCATGTACTTTGGGTAAGTCTTCGTAATGCCTGCTGGGAACTCAGCAAGATAAGGTTCCTTGAGCTACTTATTGAAATTATCCAAACTATCCGGAGTGATATAACAACCGTAGGGACGAAGAATGAATAGGGTAGCCAAGTTGTATAGAGTTATAGTCCTCACACCTACAAGATACAAATAAGTAAATACTTAGTTTTTGGAGGTCTAAGTAGATGGAGGCTAGGAGCGAGAGTGTAGAAAGGCTTACCTGAATGAAAGAGGAAGGTGTTGGTACTAAGACACCAATACTAAAAGAGTGCTGTGAGTGGCGAGAGGCAAGGTTTGAAGTCGCAAGTGGAGAACTCAATAAGAGAAGCAACACCAACATCAGACCAAGTTACCCCATGTAGCTTAACCAACCGGTCATACCAATGGTTATAAGAGCTAAAGTAGGCAGGCCACTGGTACTTGCCTTTGACCCAGCCACTCAAGTTCCTCTTCTTGCCTTGGAAGAGTGGAGCGTCCTTTGGGTGAATAGTAAAGAGACCTTGTTGGTCAGCCAAGCGTGTGGCATCATAAACTATTAGACTAAGGATAAAGCTCCCTAGCCCTACAGGAACCCTGGGAACATGGTTGGCACTTGGATCACTCCCTAGATGAGCATCAGATAAGAGACTATTGTTGATATAGCCTCCCCATGCTCCTTTTTCTACTGAGTAAACCTTAGTCGCAAATTCCTCCATCATAATTGAAAACACCTGCAAAGAGGCAAAAATAGATTAATAGGCCCAACAAATTTAGTCTTTTGCAAGGCCAGTTGTACATTATACAAGAAGAAAGGAAGAAAATACACCTGTGAATCTTGGCTTTACTTAACAACTCTAACATTTACTCAAGAGGTATAATTGGCCGAACCATGGAAAAAGGTGGAGGCTCGCATGTTCACTTGTCTGGGTGAGTAAATGCTCATGAAATCGTAGTTACACTTTCAAGCCAAATCCTTTTCCAAATAGAGGTAGCAAGGTAAACTCACCTAAACCCATACTTGCAAAAAGAGCACTATGCGTGCTTAAGGAGTGGCCGGCCGAAATACTCTAAAGGAGTTGGTCGAAGGCCTTATAGGAGTGGAGAGAAAAATGAGCTTACAAGAGCGGTCCAACTAAGAGAGGTTACTACACTCACCAACTTTGGTGACAAGATACTCACACCTAAGGAGTGTTAGTTTATATTTTGTGCAGTGACAAGATGCTCACACCTAAGGAGTGTTAGTTTGCTTATGACACCCTATAGCAAGAGCACAATTCAATATCACTCTCCAAAGGCAAAAAATCAGCAAGTTCACTCAATTCCAAGCTAGCAAGTGGGTGCATACATTTCATCAAATACTTGGTGGACAACCACTAAAAGGCATAGCACACCTTCTTAAAGCAAGAACACAAATCAAACTCACTCTTCCAAGACCAAAAATTAGCAAGTTAACTCATTTCCAAGCTAAAAAGAAGGTATATGCATTTCATCAAACACTTGGTGGGCAACCAGTAAAACACAACAAGCAAGGCATACTACCTAGGGCAAGAGCACTAGTACACAAGGGAACAAGGGAGATGAACATCAGCTATCTAAAGAGACTTAAAATCAAGTAGAGAATACGAACCCGAAGTGAGAGGAGCTCTCGAACTTGCTTCATGCAAAGGCTTGGCTTTTGGAAGCTCGGTTTGCCTAGTGTGGAAGTCTTGACTGAGCTATACTCGACCTTGGCTTGCAGGAAGGAGCTTTGCTCCTTGGCTATCCACTCGGCTTGGAGAGAAGATTTGGAGGCTTGAGTAGAATTTATGGAGAAAAGGAGGAAGATGAGAAAAAGAATGGACTCCTCTCTTTTATAATGAAGTTAAAAAAGAGGGGCATTTTGGCAAGAGAGGGAGTTAGTAAAATTTGAAAATTACATGGTGACCCTTCTCATTCGAATGATTCGAAACGTCACAATATAGGGGCATTGTTGGAGCCGGAATAAAAAATACCCTTTCGAGGGTTTAATCAGTTATTTACCCTCTTTGGAGTGACACTTGCAAATATTTGTCCTTCCAAGAAGGACTTGTCTGATAAAGTTTTCCCTCCTTGGAGTGACCACCACAAATATTTGCCCTTCTAAGAGTGACTTGTCCGATAAAGCTTTCCCTCTTTGGAGTGACCATTGCAAATATTTATCCTCCTAAGAGTGACTTAGCCAATGATATTTACCCTTAAAGGAGTGATTAATTTGATACTTTGCCCTCTAGAAGGGGACTTGCAATGCTCGACAATCTGCTCTAAGGAGGCAATTGGTCGGCTTTAGACTTTCAACATGCAAGGGGTGTGAACACCCATTTCACCTTTTAGAGGGAAGGGTGCAAAGACTCATTTCCCTTTTGGAAGGAGGGGTATGAGGAGTCACTTTCCTTCTCAGAAGAAAGGGTGTGAGGAGTCACTTTCCCTTTCGGAAGGAGGGGTATGAGGAGCCATTTTTCCTTTTGGAAGGAGGGGTGTGGATAGTCATTTTTCCTTTTGGAAGGAGGGGTGTGAGGAGCCACGTTCCCTTTTGGAAGGAAGAGTGTGGAGAGTCACTTTCCCTTTCAGAGGAGTGACTTTCAACTTACAAAAAGCTCGATCAATCTCGGAGTCTCGATGGATGAAATGCCTTGGTTGCCCAATAGGGCACGGCCTTAGTACTCTCATTAGATGAGGTGCATTCGGCCATGTAAGGTGTTAGGAGCTTGCCTTGAGACACTTAAAGCTTTTGAAGAGCAAAGGGTGTTAACACTTTAGCTAGTGACACCTAAAGCCTCCAAAAAGTAAAGAGTGTCAACACCTTGCCTAGTGACACCTAAAGCTCCCGAAAAGTGAAGAGTGTTGACACCTTGCCTAGTGAAACCCAATGCTTTCAAAAAGCAAAGAGTGTCAACACCTTGCTTAGCAACACCTGGGAGCTCCTAAAGGCAAGATGTGTTAACATCTCACTTAGTGACACCTAGAGGTTTTGAAAGGCGAAGGATGTCAACAATACCTTGCCTTATGATACTTTGAGGTTCCGAAGAATGAAGGTTGTCATGATCTTTGCCTAGTGACACCCATCGAAAGTTGATGAATAATGTCAAGAGACCGTGCGTGGTTGGTCTCCCAAGAGAGGAGGCGATAAACCCGAGTACCAAAGTAATTGGAGGAGATAAATCTTAGTGGATTAAGGATAAGTGTTTTAGCATGGATAAGGATAAGCATCCTTGTAGATAGGCATTAGAAGAGTCCAAATGCAAGGAGGAGACGGAGTCCAAACGTGAGGAGAAGATGGAGTCTTTCACCTATATAAGATATGCCCGATGAAGACAGAAGATCATCCAACATCAACCACACAAATCTTTTATCAATCTCATAGCTTTTATTTTTAGTTCTTAAGCCAGGCATTAGTATTTGGTTAAGAGGCCGGGCAGTAAAGCCTGGCTAGAGGAGTTTAGCTTGTTAGGTAGTGGTAATCATTTGATCACTTGTTTTTGTTGAAGCTAACCTTAAGACGAGCTTCTAAGCCATCAAAAGATCATCCTTGACACCTTGTTACGTTTTCCCCATAATAGTTGGCACATGAAAGGACACTGAGACAGGCCTTTTTGAGCTCCTCCTTGATGGTTCTTATGATGGCAAATCCCTTCAAGCTCAAATTGGGTGTGGCATCCATTTCACTCTGACGTTTGCTACTTTAGTTTCTATCATCCAACAACACTGAAGCATTGCAACCCTGAGCTCCTTGTAACAGCAGGATATATCGGGTTTTTTAAAATGATGTCACTGTTCATTAAAAAATTTCAAATTAGTACCCAAAAAAAATAAATTACAAAAGTAGTGTCCATGTTGGTGGGCCGTCCCAAAACACGGAAATAATACCCATATATACCTATAGATGGCTATTGATGCGCGTTAGTTTAACCTTGTGATTGTGCAACTAGATAATGAAATAGGCAGTGTTCTTGCGATGATTTTGGCATTTGTTTGAAGTATTAGTTGGCTATTGCGATTGAACTCCGAACGGTGGTTTATTGGATGGTTATACAACCTTTGCAGGTAAAAGAAGTGCAATACAGAAGTGAGCTGAGAGAACAAATCTAGACGAAGGATACAATGGGGGGCCAATGGTCGCTACAAAGTCAGTGGGTGCTTTGCAGGTAAAGGTGCTCGAGCTACGATCGCTACAAAGTTAGCAGGCATTATATGGGGAAAGGTGAGTTCTGGAGTAGCAATCACTATACATCCAGCAGTCGCTGGCTTACCCGATTAGGACATTTTCAACTACCAGATTATATACAGCTCCGATTTTGCTAGGAATTTTGGCAACTAGGGTATAAATATGCCTCTAGCCCTAGTTTAGAAACAACTTTTAGTTCAACAACATTTTTGGAGAACATTTGGGATATTTATGGGGTGGATTCATTTCTTTTGTTTCGGGGTAGTGATCAGCCTATAAACTCTACCATAATTCTACTGAAGACTGGATGATCAGTCGTCCGTTTGGCCTGTCTGGCATGCGCCAGATAAGGTTGGCGTGCGCCAACCTTTGACTAACTTAAACTCTAGTCTGCGCTAACTACACTAGGCATGAGCGAAAAGCCCTTAGACGAACAGACCTGGCATACGCCAAGATGTCTAGCGTGCACCAATTTAGTAATAGAATTGCAGTGAATTGCAATAAGGAGTAAGTACAGGATTGTCGATCTATAGAGACTGAGTTTTTAGCCTAATCTATGGTTTACTTACTTATCTATGATCAGGTTATGAAGTTTAGCTATTGAACACTTGTGATCTAAACTCCAAAGTACGAAACTAAAGATTACTAGAACTAACACTTAGATAGTTTGTTTACAAAAAAGATTTTAAACAACTTAAAAGACAAAAGTGAGCTAAGTACCTTAAAAACCAATGTAACCATTTGATTCAGGGGGTATTTGAAGCATGTGACAAGGTCCAAGTATTTCAAAGGCGAGCAATCTACACTTGCGCTAGATTGGTCTAAATCGATCCTTAACTAAACTTATAATGGCAAGATGTGCTTTCGCCCCCAAAAGCCATATAAACTTAGCTAAACACCAACTAATCATATCACTCAAAGGACAACCAGTAGCTAAGGAAGATTTCTTTCTTTTAAAGAAACAAATCATCAAACTAACATCTCCATCATACCTATCTCCTTTTGGTCGCAAGATTTAACTAAGTACAAAGGCTTGGTGATCAAGCAAGTCAAAACATGGCAATAAGCTCTTTAATAAGAACATGTTCCTACATATTTTAACCCCTCTAAACCATGGCTACATACAAAGCATCAAGGCACCAAACTCATAACAAACTACTCACACATGCCTGATATGAACACCAAAAGCAATAACAAGAACAAAATATATATTTATTAAACAAAGGAAAGAGTAAAAAGAAAGAAGACTTATCAAAGTCTCAAGCCTTTTCACCTTTTCCACAGCTCGTCCAAGAGAGAGAGAGGTGTCTAGTTTTTTGTCTATTTTACACTTCTCTTCTTCTACTTTTTTGCACTTAGAAAGGAAAATAGCCTATATACTAAGCTTAATACTCAAATAGTTAACAAAATATCTTAACTAAAAAACCCTAAGCTAAATATCTTCCCAAAATATCTACTAAGTCAACCAATTGTGTTTCCCTTCCTCTTCACAAGCCTTAGGCCGACTTATTTCTTTCTCCATTTGTTTGTCCAATACTCAGCCATTTTTTTATTTCTGTCAATCTGTTTTGGCGTATGCCAGCTTCACTTGGCATGCACCAGCCTACACATTTTCTCCTTCTCTGAGTGCAAATGGTCATCTGCGTGCATGGCCATTCAAGTAATGGGTCCTTGGCATACGCCATATCTCCTAGCATGTGCCAGCTGCCCGTGCTTTGCACTCTTTGGCTTCGCAACTTCCCTCTCATCCTAGCCTTCACATGTCTGCTCGATCGTCCTCCACTTATCCTTAAATATGCTCCTAAAAACAAGCAAACGCAATGAAAAATGATAAACTCTACAAAAACACATAATGAACAATAACTAACACTATGACAACTAAAATACAAATAAATCAACCTAATATACTAAGAACAACCTGCTAAAAGAACACGAATAATAAGTGTTTATCACACTCATCACACCCCCACACTTGAATCTTTGCTTGTCCCCAAGCAAAACTCAAAGTGCAGAAAACAAACTAAACAAAAATCAAATAAGAACAAACAAACACATAACAAGGTAAAGACATGGCATGAAAGGCTCAACACTTAACTTCCCTAAAAAACATCAGCTCACATCACAATGAAATCATAAACTAAGTTAGTTCATCAATTCAAAATGCAAAGCACAACGAACTAGTAGACACCTCAACACTTAATGGTTTAAGCAAGTGTTAACTCTATGTAAAAGATACTAGAAGGTTGACCTTATGAGGATAGAAAATTTCACTCATATAATCTATAGAGTCAACATCCTATCACTCGCATATATGTCAATATATCTCAAAGTATCCTACGTCCAACTCAGTGTTATCTAAAAGTCGCAATGATTGCCAATGATTGGGAGGTCTTTTTATCAGGTTGTAATGGTGCTTAAGGTCTAGGTGAGATAAAATATTTAGATGGTAGCAAAACCACCCACTCCGAGGACATGTTTCAAATGCAAGTAATCACTCGTCTAATCTAAACATCCTCACAAAAGATAATTTAAACATACTCCCCAAACAAACCAATGAACTAAGACCGAGAAGAACGGGTTTTTCATAGAAAACATGCCTTATTCAACTTTACATTCTTTTTCACATCTTTTTCTTTTCTTCTTTTTTTCTCTTTTATATATATAAATATAAACAACACTTATTCACAAACTTCAACAAACCATACATACTTAACACGTTCTAGGCAAAAACTCAGCTTCTAACATGGCCATAACTATAAAATCCCAACAAACATAACCTAAATTATGTCTAAGCTATCAACTAAACCCAATACAATTCATTTCCAAATATGAAAATCTATGCATCCTCGGATCGGATGACCAAAGGTAGGGAAGATGGTTGATATAAGGTTTAAGATTGGCTTCCTCATCTAAGATCAAGAAAAGGCTAGGCTCAATGGGTTGAAACAATGGATGTATATTAAGAATTTTTACCTTTAAGGCTCTAGGCTCAATATCAAAGAATGCCCCCGTCCTTTCACTAACTTCCACACAACCTAGACTACGATAAGTACTAGTAGGATACCTCAATCAACTAACTCTAGTATGCATCTCATGAAAAATATAGAGATTGTTGTCTATTCCATCGGCTCAAATACACACAAGGTGCACTCAACAACCCTCTAGTCTAGTCTACATAGTGAGACCACTAGTCTAAACAATAGAGTGCGAGGTTACTACCAATTCCTAGGCTTTGTGCTCGAATTAAATCCCTAACTAAGAGAATGATAATATTCTAACACAAGTTGAAAATTTTAGAGGGGGTCAAATTTTTGAAAAATTCATGCCAAGTTTAAACCTAAACAAAATAACCTAACATGCTAAACAAGTTTAAACATCTTAAACAAGACTAAACAACCTAAAAGGAAGATTCCTAAAAGGAACTCTCCCCCACACTTGAATGGCACATTGTCCTCAAGGTGTCTAAGATACTAATAAATACCTAATCACAAAAAAACAAAGGTGAGACAGTTTTATCTCGATGACCTAGTACGTTAAGAAGTATTAGGGAAATTTAACCCTGAAGAGCTCAACTGGGAACACTTCCGTATCAAATTACCAAAGATATGAATAAACTTATCTCAATACACACATAAATATAAACAAACATGCAACACATTAACTCACTAATGTCGTGTCATGTAAACTACCTCCTTGTGGCCTTTTCGGCTTTAAGCTTAATAAGATCACCTTTTAGTAACATAATGCGATCATTGAATAAGTTACAAGCACACAAAATCAAAAACATAATCAAAAGACATAAAAGTAAACAAACAACGAAAACAAATAAAGTAAAATAACAAAGTTAAACAATGCTAAAGGAAAAAGGAGCTCCCTGTCGGTAGTGGGAATATGAAGCTACTATCGTAGTTCTCTACCTAAGTGCGCATCCACTTAGTGTGTGCTCACTGCTACTCATAATGCTCCTGCTGGTATGCCATGCGAGCTCTCTGATTGGTGTAGAACACCTTCTGCTCCTCTCTCTAAGCTTCAAACTCGACCTTCATGTGAGTATTATACTCGTACTAGCAGTCCCACCCGACTGCATTGCTAACTGCATACTCCTGCAGCTACACGCCATAACCATGTAGCTACTGTCTATGACCCTATAGCTACACCTATATCTCCTGCTTCATCGTGATGGGCCAGGTCCTGATGTTCTTACTCCTCTTCTCTCTATGCTTGCATCTGCCTTACTACCCTAAGGCGATCCTGAACTATCTTACGCCTCTCCCATGGCTTATAGGTACATATCTCCTCGTTGTCTACTATCATCTTCTCAATCAACTTGCTCAAGTGGAGCTTCTCGATGTCAAGTAACACCGGTTCCATAATTGATCCTTAAAACTCTACAAACTGCTGAGAGAAATGGTGACGTGCAATGCGAGAAGTAATATGAACCAAGTACAGATACCTAAGTTCCCTATCACGAATGGACTATCTAAAGCAATCGATCACCATAGCAAATGTGCTAAACGGAATGTCATGGCATAGGCAGTTGATAGCGTAAAGCTGAGATTGAAACACTTTAGACTCTTTCCATTGACTACTGGAGATCAGAGTCATAAAGCGATAGAGGATGCCTAAGTGTGGTTCCCTAATTAGGGCATTAGGCGCCCTCCCAGACTCTAATACTAGCTCTTGCCTAGCCATAATACTTCTACTCGCAAAGTAATCCCAACCTAACTTTCTAATGGCCGACCGCAACTTTCTATCAACTCCTAATTTCTTCATGTCATCCTAAACAATTTTGAAATGACTCAAGGTAGTAAGGCGGGTAAATCTTTAGTACCTCTCTCCCTCCCAATCGTGAAAGATTACGAAGGGAGCATCATAGCGGTCGCGGATGTTTGGGAGTGGAGAATTTGGTGGTGAAGGCGTAGGGTTTCTCGTGCGCTTTCTCTTGTCCTTGCATTGAACTTGGCTAGATCCTGCATCATTCGCCATCGAGGAAGGTGTTTCAGGCATTTGGTAATGTTGGTAGAAGGTTGGGAAGGGTTGGCCTTGTGAAAATTTTCAATTTTTTGGTGAAAACGGATGCACGCCCAAGAGTTTTATAAACCGTTCTACCAAAAACTAGCATACGCCAGGTCTATTGGCATTCACTATTTCCTTTTATTTTTCAAGCCCAGCGTACACCAGTGATATTGGCGTGCGCCAACTTCTCTGGATCTGCTTGACATGGCGTATGCAATGTCCGTTGGGGTGTGCCAACTATGTACAAACTGCAAAAACTTCACGTATTTGATACAAACATGAAAACTAAAAGATCACACATAAGAAACAAACATGCTAATCTAATTTTTTTTGGCATTTATGTATGCTGCGTTCCTGGAAAACTTGAAAACCAGACGCTATTCTCATAGGTCAAAGGTGCATCTTTGACATTCGTAATTCACATAACTCATGAATGGCGTATAATGACGAACTACCTCTCCATGCAACCTTTTCAGCTCTAAGCCTAATAGGGTTGCAACATAGTAGCACGATATGCTCAATTTGCGAGTTAGTGCTATTCTTGCTATAGTCTCCGTCATGTTCTAACTTTTCACACCTGGGACAAAATTCAAATCTGTTCATCCTCCTCTTGTAGGCACTCTTTGATGTTCCTCTGGAGTGTCTTAAGAAGTTTTCATCTCTTCGCTCAATTTGCAAAGTCTCTTTCGCTAGACGAAGAATGATGAGTTAAACGTCAATCAGGATTTTTCTAGAAACTAAGATACTAACTAGATAAATATACTTAGTGCAAAACATCCTATTCTTTATTCTCTGTAGGTAAAAGAGGTATTATGTTGAATTTGTTCCAATCGTTCACACACTAGATGGCACATTAAGTGATTGTACCTCTGCATCTCGATTAATGTCACCCCCTTTAATGTAGATTTTGCATTGTTGGCCATTGACTCTAAAGACTAACCCCTTGCTATCTTTCAAATTAAGTGCTCTAAAAGGGAACACTTTGACAATTTGGTATGGGCCGCTCCACTTGCATTTGAGCTTCCCTGGGAAGAGTCTTAGTCATGAATTGTAGAGAAGAACATTCTGCCCCTCCTTGAAATCTTTGTTGATGATGTCTTGTCTTGGTCCTTTCCTTGCAGAGTCTTGAGCTCTCGAATGCCAAGTCTTGCATTTCATCCAACTCCATAAGTCAGAGAATTCTATGCTCTCTAGCCTTTTTGTAATCGTAATTAAGGGTCTTAATTGCCCAAAATGCACGATGCTCAAGCTCCACTGGAAGATGGCATACTCTACCATAAATAAGCCTATAAGGCGACATTGCTATCGGTGTTCTAAATGCCATTCGATAAGCCCATAAGGCATCATCAAGCTTATTCGACCAATCCTTCCTTGCTGTACCGACCATCTTTTCCAAGATTTTCTTAAGCTCTTGATTTGAAAGCTTAACCTGTTTGCTAGTTTGGGGGTGATAAGGTGTTGCCACTATGTGCATTACCCCATATCTCTTTAGTAGGACCTCAAATTGCTTGTTGCAGAAGTGTGACCCACCATCGCTGATTATTGCCCACATTACTCCAAATCTCGAGAAGAGCTTCTTAATAAATTGGATAACTACTCTAGCATCATTTATAGGTGACGCCAAAGCTTCTATCCACTTTGAAACGTAGTCTATTCCTACCAAGATATACTTATTGCCATATGCTGTTGGGAAAGGACCCATAAAATCTAATCCCCATATATCAAAGAGCTCTACTTCTAAAATTTTAGATAATGGCATCTCATTCTTTTTTGAGATGTTTCCCGTTCTTTGGTAGCGGTCACACTGCTCAACATAACTACTTGCATCCTTGAAGACAAAAAGCCAATAGAATCTACATTTGAAGACTTATGATACAGTTCTTGTAGCTCTATAATGACCTGAGTAAGGAGTGCTATGGCATTGCTCTAAAATATTTGCTACTTCCCAACTTGCAATGCAACATCGAAGAATCCCATCATTGCACCTCTTAAAAAGGTACAAATCATCCCACACATACATCTGAACATCTTGTAGAAATTTCTTCCTTTAGGGATAACTTGGATTTGTAAGAATAATTCCTCCAACTAAATAGTTGGCATAATTCACATACCAGGGAGCTTTAACTCTACTAGTACTCTACTTACGTAGTAGATGACGTGGAGTTTTCCCACTTTCTTCTATCCTAGCACACAACCCGCATCATATATCAATTTGAATGGAAGCTTCCAGTCTGGTGATGAAATTATGGGAGCTGTGATAAGAGCTTTCTTTAGAGCATCAAATGCCTTAAGGCAGTGATCATCAAAGTTGAAGGATACATCCTTAACCAGTAAATTTGTTAGAGGCTTTGCAATTAGAGAGAAGTTCTTGATGAATCTTCTGTAAAATCCGGCATGACCCAAAAATACTCTAACTCCTTAAACTGTGGTTGGTGCATCCATCATCTCTATTGTCTCTGTCTTAACTCTATCAACTTATATTCCAGCTCTGGAAATCTTGTGCCCAAGGACTATCCTTTCATCTACCATAAAATGGCACTTTTCCCAATTGAGCACAAGATTCTTTTCCTCACATCTCTTCAATACTTTTTCTAGGTTGTCAAGACAATAATCAAATGAGTCTCTAAAAATAGAGAAGTCATCCATGAAGATTTCCATAATCTTCTCATTCATCTCCCAGAAGATGGACTCCATGCAACGTTGGAATGTTGCTGGGGCACAACTTAATCTAAAAGGTATTCTACGATATGCAAAAATACCAAAGGGACAGGTGAAAGATGTCTTCTCTTGATCTCTAGAGTATATTGCAATTTAGTTGTACCCTGAGTACCCATCCAAAAAGCAATAATAAGAATACCCTGCTATCCTTTCTAACATTTGATCAATGAATAAAAGTGGGAAATGATCTGTTCGTATGGTGTCACTTCAATTTACGATAATCAACATACACTCTCCATCCGGTCATAATTCTTGTTGGAATGAGCTCCCCTTTCTCATTGATCATAACTGTCATTCCCCTTTTTTGGGAATACAATGGATTGGGCTAACCCACTCACTATATGAAATTAGATAAATTATTCTGGCCTCAAGGAGTTCTATCACTTCCTTCTTAACAACTTCCTTCATGTTAGGATTAAGTCTCCTTTGTTAGTCTATCCTCGGCCTCGCTCCATCTATCATGTGAATATGGTGCATCACTATTTCCAAACTTATCCCATTGATATCGGATATTTGTCAAGCAATGGCCTTAATTTATTTGTTCACAACTGTGAGCACTTTCCCTTCTTCCTCCTTAGTGAGCTTGTTTGATATAATAATCGGTAACCTCCCTCTATCTATTAAGAATGCATATCTCAGATGCAAGGGTAGCTCTCTCAATTCTAAGGAAGGAGCCTTTACAATTGAGGGTGGAGTCCAATATTTCAAATGAAGTTTGAGCTCCTCAAGTATACCTTTCTTCCACAATATCCTCCTCTTCTTTCTTTTGTTCTTTATCCTCAATTCTAGAGATATTTTTCTTGCATAACTCGAGGACACACTAATCCATAACATCAATTTTCATGCACATCCCTTCATCAAGAGGATGGTGCATAACACTTATCATGTTAAACTCAACCTTCTCGTCTCTAATTCGGAGTACCAATTTACCATTATTGCCATCTACCAATGCATGTACTATGTTCAGGAAGAGTCTGCCATAAATTAGTGGATAGTTCTTGTCCTTAGAGAAATCCTGAACCACAAAGTCAACTGGGAAGATGAACTTGTCAATAGTTTGGTCTACTGATGGCTTCTTAATAGTTTGGTCTACTGATGTGTGGATAAACACACACGTATTTGTTTATGTTTCATGCATGATTTGTTCGTACTTTGATTTTGTATGTCTATCATTGTAGTGTGTTTAGTGCATGTTTGTGTTTGTTTCGAAGAGCGAGGGACCTGTCGAAGTTTGGTGGTTTTTTGTAGGTGCTCGATGGAGGAATGGTGTAGTAGCAAGGCATCAAGCGATGATGGAGGGCGAGGACCGGAGAGTTGAGGAGTCGAAAGCTGAAGAAGACGAACTGCCAAGGTCCAGCGACCCGCTGGAAGATCCAGCGACCCGCTGGGGTCGCGCTGCCCACATCCAGCGACCCGCTGGGAAAGCCAGCGACCTGCTGGGAATGCACAGGCAACATCCAGCGACCCGCTGGGAAAGCCAGCGACCCGCTGGATTTGCCGGGAAGAGGAGAAAAGCCTATTAGTCAAATTAGGACTTCTTGTTTTAGGTTTTATTTTATGTCAAACTATATAAGGGCTTTAAGCCTCAGTTTTAGGCACTCTTGAACGTTTACACACAAGAGGCAACCCTAGTTTCTTTCCTTCCTGCTTTCGAATTCAAGGATTGTAATCAACGACTTGGATCTTCAATCAACGCGGTATTTGCATACTTCGTAGTCAAGAATTGTCTTTACATTCAATTGCTTGATTATTCATTGTTTGATTGATTCGTTTCGTGTGTGAGAATTGAGATTGACAACCTTAGTTCATAGCACAGATTACATCCGTTCTTTTCGTTTCGTTGTTCTGTACTTTTGGATTTAGGGTGACAGTCTTAATCCTTAGTACGAGGTTATATCCGTTTCGTTTCGTTTCGTTTGTTTAAATATTGCTGTTAGGGTTTAGGATTGACAACCCTAGATTCAAACACAATACTATTCGTAGTTTAGAACCAACCAATCATTCAAACTGAATTGCTTAGATTAAGATTGGGAATTCATAATCCGGTATTTAGAGAATTGATTCATCTGTCCCTGTGGAGACGATCTTACTTATCATTCTATTACTTGTGCGATCGTGTTCTCTTGCACGTATTTTAGACCCGATATTTATCACTGGAGCCCAGGAAAACTCAAGTCGCGATGGACTGGACCCTACACAATTGTCACTGTATTGCCACATGGAGCCGTTTAAATCCGCAACGATGACACCAAGGAGGAGTTCAAGGTAAACGGACAACGATTGAAGATCTATCTCGGTGACCACCTCGACCCTCAAGAAGACCACACGGACCTTCACGACCCCACACCTCAGTAAGAGTACACAACCGTCAAGCTAACGACGTTAACTTAGAACTACCACATTTGTTTTTTTTCAATTTTTTTCACTATTTAGAGTCACTCGTCCGAGTTTCCCTGAGTTTGTGGGTTTATAGGGGAATGTGCATAGTGTCACCCTCACAAAAATATGTGCTGTTTTAGTTTCGTGTCTTGCAGGATTCTCGGGCCTACGAAAGGAAGGAAAGAGGTCAAATTCGTAGAGAAAAGGTGTTTCGGCCAACTTTCAGCGACCCGCTGGGATTTCCAGCGACTCGCTGGAAGTGAGCCACGCGGAACCTAGCGACCCGCTGGGATTTCCAGTGACCCGCTGGAAAACGCGCATCCGGCCATAAACCCTCAAAACCCCTAATACCCTTCTTCCTCCCACCTCCTCTTCATTCCACCACCTCCCAACACAAACCACTCCTCAACCCCAACTCCTCTTCACACCAAACACCCACCACACCAACTTACCACCCTCCCAACCATCCCCCTTCCATCCCAAACCCCCCCTCCACTAACACCCACGAAACCCAAGCACCCTCCTCCCGAAAATCCTCGTTTTTTTTCCTTTTCCCCAAACTTTGTCTCTTCCTTTTTCTTTTGCAGATTTCGGGCTCGAGGCGTCACATCTCCTTCCACCTTCGACTGGGCTTTGCTGTGCTCAACGCGAGCTATCCGACGAGCCAACCACCTCCCACCGCCACCGTTGACCACCGTTGACCACCGCGGACCGCTCGTTGACTTCTCCGACTCACCACTTTGATGGCCCCAAAACGCAGCCGCACATCCTCCACTCATCAGGGCGAGCCGAGCTCCACTCCCGCTCCGCAGGTAGACATTGCTCGACGGTATAATGCCCCTTTCTCGATCTTTAGTCAAGAGGAAGGTGAACGCTGGAAAAAGTTCGAGGAATGCAAATTTGTTGAATATATGATGATTGATTGGAGTGAAATGCACGCACTTGGCATTGATAGTGACTTGCGTCGCGCCCTAGATGATTTAGGATGGAATTATTTTGCGAACACAAGCATTGATGTTCACCGTCAAGTAGTTGTTGAATTCTATAGTACTGTTGTGTTGGGTGCCAATGATGTGTGTTTCACTGCACGACTTTATGGTCGCCCAATCACTGTAGATGAACACCTGCTTGTCAACCTCTTAGAACTAGGCGCTGGGGGCGGGGAATTTGATTTTCAGAAAACTTGGAATGCACAAGTCGGGTGGAAGAAACTCACCGGTTTACCCCACTATAAGACACAGCCACCTGCTAGCCTGCTCCCCAAACTTTATATGGGTGTGTTACACCGCTTTATGTGTGCATGCTTTAGTGGTCAATTTGAAAACAACCGACTCAATCGCCCCCAAATCTATGCTCTCTTCTGTGTCCAGGAGCGCAAACCTTTCAACACCGTTGCTCTAATTTATGACGTTATCAAGCGTACATTACAGATGACTGACCCTAAATGGCTAGGACTTGGCCATATTGTCGCTTTGCTTGTTCATCACTTTTTGCCAGGTAGGGACCCACCTCCGCTTCGGGGCATCTTCCAGCCAGGGCTTATAACTCGTGAGCAGTTGGTGAAATGGAACTTGCTCTACAAACAAGATACTCCGCAGGGCGTCGTTCTCTACAAAGAACTCCCGTGGGCGGACCGCCCGGCTGTCCGGGAGCAACTCAGAGGCTCCACCTCCGAAGCACCACCCCCTGATTTTGAGCGGCGCATGGAAAACCTAGAGATCTAAGTACGGACCCTCACCGAAGACCATGCGGCTTTTCGGACTCAGTACCAAGCCGACCAAGAATACAATCGTGCACAGTGGGAGTGGCTTCGGAGTCAGTACCCACCTCAACCCTGAACAGGTGTTCCCGCCCCTCTCACTCCTTCTCTCATGCATTTGTTAGTGTTTTCATGTTAAGCGTCATCTACTCCAACACATTGAGGACAATGTGCTCTCTAAGTGTGGGGTAGTATGTTTGATTTTGTCCTGTGCAATGTAGACATGTTTCATTCGTTTTTTTTCTCTTTTTCGTAATTTCGTTGTTATTTTGCATGTGATCGAGTCTGTTCTGCGTGTGGCATGTGTTTTTGATTGAATTGTTGAGTCGTTTGCAATTGATGAACATACCTCCGGACTCGTGAACTTAGGATGACTACTGAATCTTGTTGTTTAGGCAGGAATTGACCTTGAACACCTGAAGCAGGATTGTGTAGACTTAACACCCTTGGTTATTTAGGTTGATAGTTGCACTAGGTAGATCATACCTGAGAGCTTGATGAGTTACCTTGTGAGGATTTATACTGAAGGATGAGACTCCCGTCTCTATTTTGATCATGAGATGCTTACATGTTTCGGGCTACGAGAGTAGTATACTAGCACTTGGCGCGATTTCGTAATGCGGGGTGAGTTGTATATCGGGGGCCATTTTGATGTTGAGCCTAGAGCCTTAGAGCCAAAAAAAACCCGATCCTCTCCATTGCATAACCCCGTTGAGCCTAAGCCTATTCATTGAGTTACTATCTACAAGCCACTACATGAGCCAATATCCAACTCCCACCTACCTTTAACTACTTAATCCGAGGGATTAGGACATCAATTGTGGGAAAACTTTGTAAGGGTGCATCTTGTAGTATAGTTGGGAAGTATTGGTTATCAATTGGGTTTGCAACGGAGGGTAGAATTGAGGTCAACAAGCAAAACCGGGATAAGTTGCCAACAAAAATGTAAAAATGTGTGCAAGGAAAAGAAAAGAAAAAGGGGATGTGGAAAGAATGGAAAGAAAGAAAAAAAAAAGTGAAACAAATCCAAAGGAAAAGTGGAAAGAAGTGAAGGAATGTGAGAAAAGGGAAAGAAGGCACACAAAGATAAGAGGCAACGGATCCCGAGTCAAAAGACCTTTAGGACATGGGTACATTGGGTTGAGTGTTTAGTTGTGTAGGGTGAGTTCCTTAGTATAGTCGAGAGTTAGATTTTATGTGTAACCCTCGGATTGGGTGGTCAAGCCACTACCCGACATCTTATCCTCCCCTACCTTAAACCACGTTACAACCTTATACAAAGTCCCTCTTGATTACGAGTCCTGCATTGCTTAAGAGAGTGTCAAGTGCAACGTATAATATTCTTAGACCCTGAGCATGTTCGCGAGTGATAGGTAGTTGACTACTCTATAGAAGTGAGCGAAAATTAATCATATCCACTGAGTAGTCAGCTCTCGTGTATGTTTTGCCTAGTGCGAAAATCTGGCTAAACAACTGAGGATGTTATGTTTACACACTCGTTATTCTTGGCATTTGAGGGAGATGATTGACTAGCGATAGGATGATGCATGTCACGATTTGTTCTGAGAAAGGAGGAACCGTAAACACGGTGTTTCTGATGCAACTTGCTTGGGGACAAGCAAGAACTTAAGTGTGGGGTTGTGATGTGTGCATAAACACACACGTATTTGTTTACGTTTCATGCATGATTTGTTCGTACTTTGATTTTGTATGTCTATCATTGTAGTGTGTTTAGTGCATGTTTGTGTTTGTTTCGAAGAGCGAGGGACCTGTCGAAGTTTGGTGGTTTTTTGTAGGTGCTCGATGGAGGAATAGTGTAGTAGCAAGGCATCAAGCGATGATGGAGGGCGAGGACCGGAGAGTTGAGGAGTCGGAAGCTGAAGAAGATGAACTGCCAAGGTCCAGCGACCCGCTGGAAGATCCAGCGACCCGCTAGGGTCGCGCTGCCCACATCCAGCGACCCGCTGGGAAAGCCAGCGACCTGCTGGGAATGCACAGGCAACATCCAGCGACCCGCTGGGAAAGCCAGCGACCCGCTGGATTTGCCGGGAAAGAGGAGAAAAGCCTATTAGTCAAATTAGGACTTCTTGTTTTAGGTTTTATTTTATGTCAAACTATATAAGGGCTTTAAACCTCAGTTTTAGGCACTCTTGAACGTTTACACACAAGAGGCAACCCTAGTTTCTTTCCTTCCTACTTTCGAATTCAAGGATTGTAATCAATGACTTGGATCTTCAATCAACGCGGTATTTGCATACTTCGTAGTCAAGAATTGTCTTTACATTCAATTGCTTGATTATTCATTGTTTGATTGATTCGTTTCGTGTGTGAGAATTGAGATTGACAAACTTAGTTCATAGCACAGATTACATCCGTTCTTTTCGTTTCGTTGTTCTGTACTTTTGGATTTAGGGTGACAGTCTTAATCCTTAGTACGAGGTTATATCCGTTTCGTTTCGTTTTGTTTCGTTTGTTTAAATATTGCTGTTAGGGTTTAGGATTGACAACCCTAGATTCAAACACAATACTATTCGTAGTTTAGAACCAACCAATCATTCAAATTGAATTGCTTAGATTAAGATTGGGAATTCATAATCCGGTATTTAGAGAATTGATTCATCTGTCCCTGTGGAGACGATCTTACTTATCATTCTATTACTTGTGCGATCGTGTTCTCTTGCACGTATTTTAGACTCGATATTTATCGCATCATCTACCAACTGGAGAAGTATTGAAGTTGGCTTAACTTCACACAAACCTAGTTTTTGAAATATTGACAAAGGCATCAAGTTGATACTTGTGCCTAAATCACACAAACATTTTGGAAACTCGGTTTCACCAATGAAACAGGGAATTGTAAGACTCCTTGGATCTTTTAGCTCCTTTTGAAAATTCTTTGAGATTAGAGAGCTACAATAAGCTGTGAGGGTGACTGTCTCTCCATCTTCCCACTTACTCTTCTTAGTGACGAGTTCCTTTAGAAACTTGGCATAGTGTGGAAATTGATCTAGTATCTCTAGGAAAGAGACACTTATTTGAATGTTCTTCATTTTCTCCATGAAATAGAGAAATTTATCATCCATCCCTGACTTTCTATTTACCCTCTAAGGATATAGTAGAATGGGGATCATTGGTAGTGGTGGTACATACACTTCTTCTTCCTCTGCAACTTCTTCTTGCAGGACCTCATCTCTCTGAACTTCTTCCTCTTTATCTTTGTTTGGATTCTCCACATCACTCTTCTTAGCCTTCTCTTTGACTGATTGAGAAGCTAATTCCTTGCCACTTCTCAAGGAGATTGCATTAACTTGGCCTCAAGGATTTCTTTTGATAGAACTTGGGTAAGAGCCAGATGCTCTTTGGGCATTTATCTTTGTAATTTCCCTAAGTTGTACTTCTATGTTGTGCATGGTAGTCACTTGCCATTTTAGTAATTGTTCCAAATTGTTTTACCTTGCTTCTTGGGCCGCTAATGTCTTCGAAATTTGACTTTGGTTATTAGATGATTCTCTAGTTTATTGGATAAACTTCTCCACCTTGTCAAATCTCTCCTTAAGGGCTCCCATTCTTTCTCCCTAAAATCCACATGGTTGAAAACTAGGTGGTGGTCCTTGTTGTAGGACACGTAAAGGCAATCTCTTATCACGAACGATTGCCATACTGTCATCATTGTTTCCTTCTTTCTATGAGAAGTTAGGGTGATTTCTCCATCCAAAATTATATGTCAAGGAATATGGGTTGTTTCCTATTCGGTTTCCTCCTTGTCCTTGACCACTAACAAAATTGACCTATTATGTAGGTTGGTTCATCATGGCACATTGACTAATCTCGTGGCCAATGTTGCCACAGGCTTCGTAATGCTGTTATACAACAATAGCATCAACTTTGTTTAGGGTCAAATCACGCAACTGCTTTACCATTAAACCTAATTACGCTTGAAAAGATGAGGAAGCATCAAGTTCAATCATTTCTCTTTTCTCACTTCCCTCAATTACCTCCCTTAACTCTCTAATGAGTTGTTTTTTTCTCTCATTGGTGATTATCATGTTTGTTGCTGCCAGCTCTTCCAGAATATGGTGGGCTTCACCCCTTTCCTTTCTCAGGAAATTTCCATTAGAAGTAGAATCAACAGTTCTCATTGTTGTTAGTGACAGGCTAAAATAAAAAGTCTTAAGCAGAGACTCCTCAGACAAACCATGGTGTGGGCATTTTCATTACAAATCCTTAAATCTCTCCTGAGTTTTACTCAAAGACTCTCCTTTGTATTGTTTGAAGTTGATGATCTCCTTAACGAGTTTGTTAGTCTTTGAGTATGGGAAATATTTGTCAAGAAAAGCATTTGCTAATTGCTCCCATGTGGTTATTGGAGTACCTTTGAGTTGCTTATATCAAAATTTAGCCTTGTCCCTTAGCGTATATAGAAACATTCTGATCTTTACAGAATCATCAGACACTCCAAGATACTTAAAGTTATTAGCTAATTCCATGAAGTTTTCCAGATGTTTATTGGGGTCTTCATCAGGCAATCCATAGAACTGACTTGAAGCTTGAAGCATATGAATCATGGTTGGCTTAATTTCAAAGTGATTGGCTTCAACAGCTGGCCGTTGGATTCCGGTTAAAGCTCCATCATATATTGGTCTTCCATGGTCCATTAGAGAAGGTCGAGGACCAGGAACTCTGTCCCCTTGACCTTCTTGCTTTTGGTCTATTCTTTCTTTCTCTCGTCTCTCCTTCCGCAGTGACCTTTCTAACCGCGGTATATCCACTTCAATTTCCAACGGAGAATTATTGGTGCAATGGGTTAAGGGCATGCATGTAACTTGTCAAGCAAGACAAGTTACTTGGTTAAAAAGAAAATAAATAAAAATAAAAAATCCTAATACAAGTTCGTAAACCAAATTGAGAGTCTTTATCTCAATCCCAAGCAATGGCACTAATTGATCAAGCTTTAAACTCTACCTCAATTCTACTAAAGACCAGATGATTAGTCATTTGTTTGGCCTATCTGGCATGCACCAGACAAGGTTAGCATGTGCCAAACTTTGACTAACTTAAACTCCAGTATGCACCGACTATACGATGCATGAGCGAAAATCCCTTGGACGAACAGACCTGGTATGATACCTCGTATATGAATTGTATGAAAGGCTTAATGATTTGATTGTTACTATCCATACCAACAAGGTACACCTTCTTTTTGGGAACACATCCTGAAAGAACTCCAAGGTTAAACGCGTTTGGCGAGGGTAGGATCAGGATGGGTGATCTCCTGGGAAGTTTCCTAGGGTGTGTGCGAGTGAGGACAAAGTTTGCAGAAAAGACCCGTGTTGGTACAGTGGAGGCAGTTGGTCAAATCATGAGGCGTTACATTTGGTATCAGAGCGACCTCAGCTTGTACGGTGTGATTTGGGGACCGAATGCACCTACAAGCGAGGGATTCTGGTATTGTGTGTATCTAGCGCAATGAGGACGTCACATATTTAAGGAGGGGTGAATGTGATACCCCGTATATGAATTGTGTGAAAGGCTTAAGTGATATGATTGTTACTATCCATACCAACAAGGTGCACCTTCTTTTCGGGCACACATCCTAAAAGAACTCTAAGGTTAAATGCATTTGGCCGAGGGTAGGATCAGGATGGGTGACCTCCTGGAAAGTTTCCCAAGGTGCGTGCGAGTGATGACAAAAAATGCAAAAAAGACCCATGTTGGTACAGTGGAGGTAGTCGGTCAAATCATGGGGCATTACACCTAGCGTGCACCAAGATGTCTGGCATGCAGCAATTTATTAGCAGAATTGTAGCAAATTGCAACAATGAGTAAGTACGGGATTGTTGATCCACAAAGATTGAGTTTTTAGCCTACTCTATAGTTTACTTACTTATCTAGGATCAGATTATGAAGTTTGGTTGTTGAACACTCGTGATCTAAACTCTAAAGTGCAAAACTAAAGATAACTAGAACTAACACTTAGATAGTTTGTCTACAAAACAGATTTTAAACAACTTAAAAGACAAAAGTGAGCTAAGTACCATAAAAACCAATGTAACCATTTGATTCAAGGGGTATTTGAAGTATGTGATATGGTCCGAGTGTTTCAAAGGCAACCAATCTACACTTTCACACTAGATTGGTCTAAATCGATCCTTAACTAAGCTTATAATGGCAAGATGTGCTTTCACCCCCAAAAGCCATATAAACTTAGCTAAACACCAACTAAGCATATCACTCAAAGGACAACCAGTAGCTAAGGAAGATTTCTCTTTTTCAAATCAACAAATCACCAAACTAACATCTCCATCAGACCTATCTCCTTTCAGTCTCAAAATTTGACTAAGTACAAAAGCTTGGTTATCAAGCAAGTCAAAGTATGGCAATAAGCTCGTTAATAAGAACATGTTCCTACACATTTTAACCCCTCTAAACTATGGATACATATAAGGCATCAAGGCACCAAACTAACAGCAAACTACTCACACATGCTTGATAAGAACATCAAAAGCAATACCAAGAACAAAATATATATTTACTAAATAAAGGAAAGAGTAAAAAGGAAGAAGACTTATCAAAGTCTCAAGCCTTTTCCCTCTTTCAATAGCTCATCCAAGAGAGAGAGAGAGAGGTCTGATTTTTTGTCTATTTTACACTTCTCTTCTACTACTTTTTTGCACTTAAAAAGGAAAATAGCCTATATACTAAGCTTAATACTCAAATAGTTAACAAAATATCTTAACTAAAATATCATAAGCTAAATATCTTCCCAAAATATCAACTAAGTCAGCCACTTGTGTTTCCCTTCCTCCTCACAAGCCTTAGGTCGACTTACTTCTTTCCCTATTTGTTTGTCCAACACTCAACCATTTTTTATTTCTGTTAGTCTGTTTTGGCATATGCCAGCTTCACTTGTCATGCGCTAGCCTTCACATTTTCTCGTTCTCCGAGTGCAAATAGTCATCTGCGTGTATGGTCATTTGAGTAACGGGTCCTTGACATGCACCAGCTGCCTGTGCTTTGCACTCCTTGGCTTTGCGACTTCCTTCTCATCCTTTCCTTCACGTGCCCGCTCGATCGTCCTCCACTTATCCTCAAATATGCTCCTAAAAACAAGCAAATGCAATGAAAAACGATAAACTCTAAAAAACACACAATGAATGAAAACTAACACTACTACAACTAAAATGCAAATAAATCAACCTAATATACTAAGAACAACCATGCTAAAAGGACACAAATAATGAGTGTTTATCACACTCATCAAGTAAAAGGTAGAATCATCAAGACTAAGCTTTCTTCACTAGGTTTTTTAATATGAATTCATTCATTGTTATTTTGTACATTATTGTTATACATAGCGAGTAGTTCTCAATTGGACGCAATGCCTTGATCATTTGATCGATTGTCTTATTGGGTTATGGTTTGAATATCATGGGAAGTAGTTATTAGTTGGTACACTTAATGCTTAACTTAGCTTGATCACCTAACTTATGATCCAAATTGACAAGAGTGGAGTGATAGGCACTTATGTTAGTGAAAGAATCAATTAGCATATTCTTAGGTATTAATGAGACGTCTTGATATCATAAGTATAATCCGTTAGGAGGGATCGTCATAGTTAATTAGCAAAAGTGTTAATAAGTAATGAGTGAAAGTGTTAGGTAGATGCATTAGACCACTCCGAGTAATAGTAAGAATTTCATAAGAACAATAACCTCGGTATAGGCAGTTGATCCAGGAAGGCATCATGCTCAGTTTGTTAAAACTCTTTCTTTTACATTTTTACACTTCTAACTTTATTTACTATCTTTGTAAACAAACTCTTCTCACTCAAAATATTTGTTTGTCAAGTTGTGCTTTAGTGACTGTTTAGAGCCATGTCCAATCTTCATTTCAAACCTTACATACCCTCTATACTATTTGATTACACGTTAGATTATTCATCGATTTTTCAAATGTCAGCTATTTTTTAGTGTACCAAATACACAAAAAAAATATCCATTTACTGGAATACACAAATATTTTTTCTGTGTTTCGGTAAGCAGTTTACTTAAGATAGAAAACCTAATCAAACTATCTTCTCTTCCCAAGAACCCTTCCACCTCCCCGCCTCCCACCCCACGCGCCCAGCTTCAGCCAGATCCTGGTCACCATAGCCAGCCCCAACCCTCCCCGTCCACCCACTCCTCGGCCACCCAACCCTCCTCTCCTCTTCGTGCCTTCCACCTCCCATGGCCTCCCACGCCTCCCATGGCCTCCCACCCTCCTCTTTGGTTGGACCCACCATGGCCAGCCCGAGCTAGACCTGTCCAGCCACTACCCCAGCCTGCTATCCACTATCTTACTCATAGGTATTTCAATTATTTTTGTTAAATTTTTTATAAATAGTCGTTCGTTAAATTTTTGTGAAATTGTCATTACGTATTGGTATTTCGTTGAATTGTTATTAAGGATTTTTTGTGAAATTGTTGTTAGGTTTTTATGGTATTTGGTAAAATTGTCGTTAGGTATTGCGTTGAATTTGCATTAAATTGTCATTATTGTTTTGTGAAATTGCCGTTAGGTATAGGTATTTCGTTCAATTGTTTTTTGGATTTTTGTGAAATTGTCGTTAGGTTTGATATGAACCTCGGCAGGAGATTCAAAATAGACCATGCTACTTTGGATGGAATAGACCGCAACCCACGAATTTGAGCCTTACAAGAACTTTAGTTAAGATGAACTGTAACCCAAGCAATGGAAATTTGAGAACCTATGGTCCAAGTCGAATCATGCAACAAACGATGATGGAAGAATCATTTGATAAGTGAATAGTTTCGCTCAAGCTAAGCAATCCAGCAATTAGCAAGAACACACAAGGAGTATCTTAACTTACATATTATCAATCTCAAAAGTTGTGTCTCATTTATTGCATAGGAACCCTTTATATAGGCTCCAAAACACTCAAATATTCCTAAACAAACTAACTCCTAAAAATGATCTAAGCAATCTGGCCAAAATCCAAAATACTAAACAAAGAGATTCTGGTCAAACTAAATAGGTATCAAACTAAACATATAATATCTAGTAAATATAAGTATATGCACATCCTAAACAAGCCAAAGGTTACTGGAATATAATTTTCTAATCAAAACAACTGACTTTACTAAATAGCTTAAGTAGAATTTGCTTTCAAAATAGGTTGATGTAAAGTAGGTTGATGCACGTCCAAAAAGGTTGATATAAATCAAAAATAAGCTTATGCACTTCCAAAATAGAAGATCTTCACGTGTGCATACTTCTAGAATATTGTATGCATCCTAAGCTTCCAAATTAGCTTCAATGATATGCATGGGCTTAGAATGGGCTTCTTGGACATCTTTGGTCTTGCACACATTGGATTGAGCCCAAACTTCTTGCATTAAACTTAGCTTGAAACTTCTTGGCCCATCAGATTCATATCATACCAAATGATATGAACCTTAGCAGGATATTCATAACGAACTGTGCTACTTTGGATAGAATAGACCGTAACCCACAAATTCGAGCCTTGCAAGAACCTTGGTTTAGATGAACCATAACCCATGCAATGGAAATTCAAGAACCTATGATCCAAGTCGAATCACACCACAAACGAGGATGGAAGACTCGTTTGATAAGTGAAAAAGTTTGCCTAAGCTATGCAATCTAGCAATTAGCAAGAACACACAATGGAGTATCAAAAGTCATGAATTAGCTTATGCAAAAGTTGTCTCAAAAGTTAGGTGACATTTTATTGCTAGGAGACCTCCTTATGTAGGCTCCAAAAGTCTGAAATATTCCTAAACAAGCAAACTCCTAAAAAGGAGCTAAGCAATCTGACCAAAATCTAAATTCATAAACAAGGAGATTCTGGCATAACTACATAAGAATCAAACTAAACATATAATATCTAGTAAATATAAGTAGATGCACATCCTAAACAAGCCAAAGGTTGCTGAAATATAATTTTCCAATCAAAACAATTAACTTTACTAAATAGCTTAAGTAGAATCTGAATGAATCCATGCTTCCAAAATAGGTTGATGTACGTCCAAAGTAGGTTGATGCACATCTAAAAAGGTTAAAATACATCCAAAATAAGCTTATACACTTCCAAAATAGAAGATCTTCATGTGTGCATGCTTCCAGAAGATTGCGTGCATCCTAAGCTTTCAAATTAGCTTCAATGACGTGCATGGGCTTATCTTGGACATCTTTGGTCTTGCACACATTGGATTGAGCCCAAACTTCTAGAATTAAATTCAGCTTGAAACTTCTTGGCCCATTAGATTCATATCAAGATTTTTATGGTATTTCGTAAAATTGTCATTAGGTATTGCGTTAAATTGCCATTAGTATTTTGTGAAATTATCGTTAAGTATCGATATTTCGTTAAATTATTGTTAGGATTTTTGTGAAATTGTCGTTATGTAATGGTATTTCTTTAAATTGTTGTTCAGTGTTTTGTTAATTTTTTGTTAAATTGTCGTTATGTATTGGTATTTCTTTAAATTGTTGTTCAGTGTTTTGTTAATTTTTTGTTAAATTGTCATTATATATTGGTATTTCTTTAAATTGTTGTTCAGTGTTTTGTTAATTTTTTGTTAAATTGTCACTAGGTTTTTGTTCAATTATCGTTAGCAAGTTTGTTAAAAAAATTTGTTAGTTATTTTGTTAAATTTTCTTCTGGTACTTTGTTAAATATTTGTTAGGCTAGGCTTATCGTGTGTTCATAGTTAATTTGATGTATTTTTAATTTGTTTTTCAGACATATCGTTAGAGTAGCAGCGAGATATTTTTGGCGATGGAGATCCTACTAATCAAACAGTTTTGAAGCATCAAGAAGTACATGGATCACAAGCCATCTAGAATGTAGAGATATCTGGTGCCACTGATGATTTTGATGTGGACGCCATGCTGAAGATCTTTTTACATAAATGGAAGGTGAAGCTAGTGTAAGAATGCTGCATTCATAGGATACATGTAGGCATTATGTTTTTGGGATGTCTGGCGCATCTGTCACGTTACGATTGAACCAACTATGAATATAGATTTGGTGGATGGTGGCTACCAGAGACACATACCTTCCATATGCTAGTAGGAGAGATAACGATTATGACCTAGGAAGTAGTCATATTGGACGGATTTCCTATCGATGGCATCTTACTAAATGGGCATCAGACATCGCCTGATAGGCTAGAGATGTGTATTCAGTGTTTCAATAGAAACCCGAAATCTACACTTTGAGGATGTCTAGACCCTGTCGACCTAGCTGGTGATGCTAACGAATAGATAGTCTGTCAGTATATTTGGGCTAGCATAATGCTTCTAATTGGCTACATTTTATTTCCAAAGACAACCGAGGCAAGGGTCAACTCATAGGTGTTCTGGAATGGTAAATAGGTGTATCTCGAAGAAATGTTTAAGAATAAAAGTTAATCGGTGCAAATTGGATGAGCTGAGAGATGAAGAAGTAAGTAATAAAACCTCTTGCACCTAAATACTGTAATTTCATTCTTTAATATAATGATATTTATTATCGTAGATAGTTTGGCTCTGTATACAGAAGGCATTATTGCACACTTGCCAGGTATATGTCATCGAGATTGGTGTTTGTGGTTGGTGAGAGTGCCTCTGATTTCCTTCTATGTCGTGGAGTGGCATTATCCAGATCTGGTGATCAGACAATTCAGCTACATCCAAGGTATTCTGGCACCTCCTAAACCTTAAGAAGGAATGTATAGTGCAGCAAAGGGTGGTCGTGGTCACACTAGCACAAAGTGGGAATATCTATTCCCAGTGAATGTGAGGCTATGAAAGAACCAACGACATAATTACGTATGCCCTCCAGGACTATCAACGGAAGACTTGTGTGTCCATTACCATGATGATTATATGGACTGGTACAAGCTAAATACCCAGTAGTTCATCAGTCATGTTGGAGCCATAGTTCATAGCAATGTGAGTACTCCTCTTATTGGTTTATTACATACTCATTACTTTTCTCAAAAAACTACATATTATCTATCATTTGTCATTTGTAGGCATATGTTGTTGAGCATATACGGCATTCAACGTAGCCAGATTCATAGATCAGGTCATTATTAGAGGTAGCTTTGAGGTTTGTTAGTGAGGAACGATGGTACATAGACATACCCCAATCTCAATCACCTTTACCAGAGTCATCGGCCATGGTATACGATATACCTGAGTCAAAGAGAGTTCCTATTATAAGGCGGCGGATGGGCTTTTTCATCAGGTGGAGTAATATGCTCATGGGTTCTACCGTAGAGGAAAGCAAAGTACATCTAATGTAGTAGGGAGACTACATGAGTCAGGCAGCACAGAGGTAGCTACCGACACAGGCAGCACAGCCAATAACCTCGCAGCTGATGCCATCATATGTCCCATGCCAATTTTCAGATCTAGCATTATAGCCTTTCTTGCAGTGTTCAAGGCTATATTTTCTGGGATCAAGCTAGTGTAAGTCACAACAAAACATGATTCCGTCTATCCACAGGTTGGTCTCTTGCTGAGTAAGCACTTATTTTACTTATTTTTTAGGGTAAATTACCCTCAGGTCCCTGACTTATGCCATTTATAAAATCCTTACTTTACACCAAAATATAAATTTCAAATTCCTTGCTGATGTCAACATTCAACTTTTTTTTTGGCCATTGAATTGACCAAAATATCCTTAAATAAAAAAATAGTACCACCACTCACTCTTCTTTTCTCCTTCTCACTCTCCTCATTGTTGTCTCTTCCATCACTAAAGCCCTTCAGACAACAAAAAACATCGTCTCCGCCTCTTTTCAATCCTCAATTCTCACGTGCTTTGCTTAATTACACTTGTACTCCCGTCTTACCAACAACATAAACCCTAATTATCCAATCTTAACTCAGAAAGCCCTAACTAAGCTACAACATTACTAAGTTTGGCATAAAGCCGTTGAAGATCTACCGGATCAAGATTCGAATCTCAAAATCCCTAACCATGCAAAAGCTCGAGGAGCATTATTGAAAGATTACAAAACAAGGAAGAAGCCCAAATGCCGACCATTTTTCGAGAACCAGCAGAGAAGCCTATCGAAATGAGGGGCAGAGTACAAAATGGTATAGGCAGGTGTTGGGTTAGAGCTGGATCTGAGCAACAACCGCTTCACCAGAAAGTTCCCCCAGGTGGTGCTCTGGCTACCCTCCGTTCAAATTCTTAGACAGATGGAACTTTCGCGACTACAATGTGAAGGGGCTTTTCTCCACGGACTTCAATACAAAATTGATCTGGTCCAAGAGTATGCCCATGTACCTTCCCAAAATGGTTGACATTTTGGTGCAAATGGTCAATAGTGGTTTGTAAAAGTACTTTCCACTTTTTGGTGTTTCTGTTTTATGTATTGTGGATTCTGAAATTGGGTAATACTTGATATTTCAAGAGGAAACTATGGAGTGTCATGCTGTGCACAAAGCCGTTATGTCTCTGTTGAGGCAGGATGTTAAAGGTGACTTCTGATCTGTTGCTCTTTTGCTCTTATTCTTTTAAATGGTTGTGCTTAGCGCATGGGAAGTATTGATTACTGTTGTTAAGGTTGTTCGATGATTTTGCCATGATTCATCATTAAATGTCGGTACCACCTGAGCTTCATCACGAGAATGAATTTAATTATAAATGTTGAGCACAACAACTCTAAGAGACGATGGCGATTGTCAACCCACGAAGTGAACCTGCAAGAACCTTGGCAATAGAGCCTCAACCCGAGCCACAAACAATCTGAGAACCTCAAGTCAAGGTCAAATCATGCCACAAACAAGGGTGGTTAACTCATTTGATAAGTGAAAATAAGTTCTAGCTAAACGTCGCACTAGCTTAGGCAAGAACAAGAGTTATCAACTCACTAAGTCAAAGACTTTATTCAGAATGAATTCATATGTTCTATGTCTTAAACACACGTCCTAAGCCTTTATTTGTAGACTCATAAGTTCTCAAACTTCCTAAGTAAATAAGCTCCTAAATAAGCCAAAAACGCGCCTAAACAAGCTTTGCCTAATCTAGCTGAATGGCTTCTTTATTCCTGACCAAATCTTTCTTCCTAAACAAGGGAGATTCTAGCCTCTTTATTCAACTAAATAAGAATGAAATAAACTAACTAAATATGCTAGAAGCTTGTAGAAGTCCATGCCCAAATTAGGTTAGAATATACGTCTGAATTGCTTCCTAGGTTGGCAAAGTTGACGAGCCTTCCAAAATAGTTTCTATCATGTGCATGGACCTCATGCACATCCTTGGACTTGTATGCATGTACTTGGACTTCTTGAATTAGTCTACTAAGTTCAGCTTGAAGTCTCCTTGCTCTTGCATGCGTCATTGGTCCAATTGACACTTGCACTTGACGTGAGTCTTGTTGTTTGGATTGCTTGGACATAGGCATGCTGGATGTAGGCATGCTTGCATCATTCCCCTCTTTTTAAAAAGGATTTATCCTCAAATCCGCATCACCTACATCAAAAGGACTCAAATCAGTAATATTAAATGTAGCACTCACATTGTACTCACCTGGGAGGTCTAGCTTGTAAGCATTATTGTTGATATGCTCAATCACTTGGAATGGTCCATAACCATAGGGTAGCAACTTTGGACAGGAAAATGCTCCTTCTGCATATGCAACCAAACCCAATCTCCTGGCTTAAAGACAACCTTGTGTCTTCCCTTGTTCGCTTGCCTAGCATAATGCTCCGTCCACTTCTAAATGTTTGCCCTTGCTCTCTCATGCAATTGTTTGACAACTTTAGCTTTCTTCTTTCCATCTCAGTTAACTTGTTCACTCATAGGCAAAGGTGATAAATCCAATGGAGTCAAAGGATTAAATCCATAAACAAGTTCAAATGGTGAAAATTGAGTGGCAGAATGAACGGAACGATTATAAGCAAACTCAACATGTGGCAAACAATCTTCCCATGTCTTTATATTATGCTTGATAAGGGCTCTCAATAAAGTTGATAAAGTTCTATTCACAACTTTAGTTTGACCAGCAGTTTGTGGATGACAGGTGGTAGAAAATAACAACTTAGTACGCAATTTACTCCACAAGGTCTTCCAAAAATAATGCAAGAACTTAGCATCTCTGTAAGAAACAATTTTTCTAGGCATGCCATACAATCTAACAACCTCTCTAAAGAATAAATTAGCAATGTTGGAAGCATCATCAGTCTTATGACATGGAATAAAATGCACCATCTTAGAAAACCTATCCACTACCATAAAAATTGAATCTCGTCCATGTTTAATCCTAGGTAGATGTAACACAAAATCCATAGAGATATCAATCTAAGGCTCACTAGGTATAGGTAGTAGGGTGTACAAACCATGGGGTTTTACCTTTGACTTGGCTTGCTTGCAAGTGAGGCATCGACCACAAACCCTCTCAACGTCCTTCTTCATGTGAGGCCAATAAAAATGGTCTTGTAGCATTGCCAAAGTCTTTGTAACTCCAAAATATACCATTAATCCACCTTCATGTGCCTCCTGAATTAATAATTCTTGTGATGCGAGCATGCCTACATCCAAGCTTCAAGTGCAAGAAGATTCACGTCAAGTGCAAGTGCCAGTTGGACAATGATGCATGCAAGAGCAAGGAGGCTTTAAGCTAAACTTAGTTGCCTAATTTAGGAAGCTCGTGAACATGCCAACAAGTCCAAGGACGTGCATGAGGGCCATGCAAAGCCCATGCACGTAATAGAAGTTGTTTTGGAAGATTTGCCACCTTTGCTACCTTAGAATGCATGTGACATTCCTATTTTGTCCATGCAAGATTCTGAGTTGGACGAGATACTTCTACAAGCTTCTAGCATTCGTAGTTATATTATTTAGTTCCTATTTAGTTGAATAAAGAGGCCAGAATCTCCCTTGTTTAGGAGTTAACAATCGGCCAGATTAGGAATAGCTAATTAGGCGAGTTACCTTTAGCTTATTTAGGAGTTATTCGTTTAGGAACTTAAAAGCCTATGTATAAAGGCTTGGTTCATTTGTTTTAAAACACCCTACATTCGATTGAATCAAATAAAGTCTTTGACTTAGTGAGTTTGTTAACTCAGCTTGTTCTTGCCTAAGCTAGTACGACGTTTAGGTTGAACGATTCTTTCACTTATCAAATGAGTTTGCCATCCTCATTTGTGTTGTGATACAATGTGACTTGGAGTTCTAAGATTGTTCGTGGCTTGGGTTGAGGCTCTTTTGCCAAGGTTCTTGCTGGCTCAGTTTGTGGGTTCAAAGTCATATCCATTCTAGACAACAATAGATCCGTAACACTTGAGTTTCTTCTTCCAAGATCACATCAGTTGGTATCAGAGCTACGGCTTGTTGTTTAGATCATTTTTATCCTTGTTATTTTGTGTGTCTTGTGCTCAGCTTGTTGCTTATTAATCGGCTGACTTAGTTTTTGTGCGTTGGTTTTGTGTCTTGTTGCATCTCGTTATAGGTTTGCGTTGAGTGTTTAGTGTCATGTTTAGTTTCGTGTCTTAGTTGTGTTTAGTTTTGTGTTATTTTCATTCAAGAAAAGAAAAAAAAAGAACAAAAAAAGAGAGAAAAACAGAAAAGGAAACAAAAAAAGGGGAAGGAAACGGAAAGAGAGAAACAAACAGGAAACAAAAGAAAAGAAAGAGAAGAGGAAAGACTAGAGAGGAACACAACAAGAACAAAAAGGGAATGCATGATTAAAGAGGCATGCGTAATTAAAGAGGAAGTGAATCAACTTGCGAACCTAGAGAGGAAAAAGAAAGCTTACTTGACGCGGAAGCAAAGGAAGAGTCCAAAAGAAGAAAAAACAAAACAGGAATCAAGAGGGAAAAGGAATCCGCAAGCCTAAACAAGTATGAAGCTAATTAAAGAGGAAGTGGAGACTAAAACAAGCTTGCGAAGTCCAAAAGAAGAAAACGAAGAGGACAGAATTTGGAGATTTTGGAAATTCTCGCAGGATTTTGTGACAAAACTGCCGAAAACTTCAAACGATCATAACTTTTGACTCGTAACTCCGATTTTCTATTATAGCCACTTTTTGGAAAGGGAAATTCAAGATCAACGACGGACTTTGGAGGTCAAAAAACTTTGCGTTTGAAAGTTATGGCCATCTGAAATTTTTTTGTCATAAATTCGATTGACAAGTGAAAAGAATAGTGTGAGCAAGACTCAACTAGCTTTCTTAAGAACTTGTGAGAGTTATCTAAAGGGGAAAGAGGCAAGAGTTGTGAGCTCATTAGAGAGAAAAGCCAAATAATTGAGTTAAACATGAGTGGACTTGAGTGAACTTGCATAGAGAGCAAACACGTAAGGGAGTGAACTTGTGAGGCCATATTTTTTTTGACTAACCAAATTTTTTTGCAGCAAAACATGTCTAAAGAAGGTCAAGCTATGGAGAATATAGACCTCAAGATGTTGGTGGAAGCCTTAGCCGGGAAGCTTGAGAAGATGGTGCAAGTTCAGCTGGAGCCCTTGCATCTATGCATGGATGCCGTGGTGAATTCACGTGACAACTAGCAAACTAGTGGTGAGTCACAAAGGTGTAGGAGGAGAGCACCAATTGGAGACTCAAGCGGAGCTGATTCTGAATCTGAAGAAGGCGTAGGCTCAACAAGGGGTCTTAGGAGAGCAACAGCAAACCACCCACCTAGGGGGGCAAGGCAAAGGAGAGATAATAATTTAGGGAGCATCAAACTAAAGATACCATCTTTTGCTGGTCATTTTGATCCGGAGGCATACTTGGAGTAGGAGAAGAAGATTGAGTTCATGTTTGATTGCCACAATAGCTCAGAAGCAAAGAAGGTAAAACTTGCCATCACTGAGTTTACTGATTATGCTATAACTTGGTGGTTTCAACTTGTGACAAACAAGGGAAGAAATGGAGAATGCCTTATAACTACTTGGGAGGATATGAAGGTTGTGATGAGGAAAAGGTTCGTTCCAAATCACTATTATAGAGGGTTGTACAAGAAGTTACAAGGATTGAGACAAGGAAGCTTGAGTGTGGAGGAATATTTCAAACAAGTGGAGGTGGCCATGATAAGAGCTGATATAGAAGAAGATAGAGAAGTTACCATGGCAAGGTTCTTGAATAGACTCAATTCTAAAATTCAAGACAAGGTTGAGTTGCACCACTATATGGAATTGGAGGACATGGTGCATATGGCATCAAAGATTGAAAAGCAACTCAAAAGGGGAAGAGAAACTAAAGCTACATCCGGTTTTACTTGGAAGCCAAGCTACTCAAAGAAATTTGATAAGCCACAAGCAACCAAATTAGAGCATAAGGCCAAGAGTTCTCATGCCGATTCTCAAAAGAAGGTGGAGACCCCTCAAGCAAGAAATTGTGACATTAAGTGTTTCAAGTGTCAAGACATGGGCACATCTCAAGCCAATGTCCTAATAAGCAAGTCATGGTGATTATGGAGAGTAGAGAGATCGTGACTGAAGGAGAAGATTCGGATCATGATAGCATGCCATCGTTGGAGGATGTATCCAAAGAAGAAGTTCGAGTCAATGAAGGCCTCACTCTCGTGACAAGAAGATCCTTGAATGTACAAGCTAAAGAAGAAGATGATATGGCACAAAGAGAGAACATCTTTCATATAAGGTGTTACATCAAGGAAAAAGTTTGTAGTGTGATCATTGATGGAGGTAGTGGCACCAATGTATCAAGCACTACCATGGTTGAGAAGTTGGGATTGATCACAACCAAGCACCCTAAACCCTAGAAGTTGCAGTGGCTAAATGATAGTGGAGAAGTTAGGGTGTAGAAGCAAGTGCTAGTGTCATTCCATATTGGGAAGTATGAAGATGAGGTGTTGTATGATGTTGTGCCAATGCAAGCTAGCCACTTACTGTTGGGGAGGCCATGGCAATTTGATAGGAGGGCGACGCATAATAGCCACACCAACAAGTACTATTTCACTTACAAGAAACATGTGTTCACTTTAGCACCGTTGTCACTATCCCAAGTTTGTGAAGATCAGATGAAGTTGTAAAAAGAAAGTGATGAGAGAAAGAAGAGTGAACAAAAGAAATGAGTGGAGAGGAGAGAAGAAGCTGAAAATAAAATGTTAAAACAGCCAAAAGAGATGTTGCAATTGAGAGATCAAAAGAAGCCGTAAAAATAGAAATAGTTTTGGCCAAAGAGAGAAAAGATGAGTGGAAAAGAAACTATTATATGAGAGCAAGTGAGATAAAGCAAGCTTGTTATGAGAGGAATTCTATGATCTTACTTCGGTATAGAGAGACACTTTTGATCACTAACGAACTTGTGTAGTTGTCTCTCTCTTGCAGGACTATGAAGATGTCTTCCTCAATGAGTTACTATCAGGTTTGCCACCAATAAGGGGGATTGAACATTAGATTGACTTCATTCTGGGTGCCACAATTCCAAACCGTCTCACATATAGGAGCAACCTGGAGGAGACAAAGGAGCTTGAGAAGCAAGTCAACAAGCTTTTGGAGAAGGGGTACGTGCATGAGAGCATGAGTCCATGCACTATTCCAGTCCTACTTGTTCCCAAGAAGGATGGATCATGGAGAATGTGTGTTGATTGTCGCACAGTCAACAACATCACAGTGAAGTATCATCACCTTATCCCTCGTTTAGATAACATGTTAGATGAATTGCATGGTTCTTACATATTTTCTAAGATTGACTTGAAAAGTGGTTATCATCAAATTTGCATGAAAGAAGGATATGAATGGAAAATGGCATTTAAAACTAAGTATGGGTTGTATGAGTGGATGGTCATGCCATTTGGTTGTCTAATACACCTAGCACATTTATGCTACTCATGAATCATGTTTTGAGACCGTTCATTGGTAAATTTGTGGTTGTTTATTTTGATGATATACTCATTTATAGCAAAAGCATGGAGGATCATATGGAACATTTGAAATCTATTTTAGATGCACTTAGAGAGGATCAGTTGTATGCTAACTTAAAGAAGTGCACCTTTTATACAGATAAACTTGCGTTCTTAGATTTTGTTGTTAGAGCTAATGGAATACAGGTTGATGAAGAGAAGATCCGAGCTATACAAGAATGGCCAAGTCCTACAAGTGTTGCAAATGTTAGAAGTTTTCATGGATTAGCAAGCTTCTATAGAAGATTTGTGAAGGACTTTAATAGCATAGCCGCACCAATCACTGAGGTTATCAAGAAGAATGTGGGGTTCACTTGGGGTGAAGCTCAGGAGAAGGCGTTCCAATTACTGAAAGGGAAGTTGACTAATGCACCCTTGTTAGCTTTACCAAATTTCTCAAAGACTTTTGAAATTGAGTGTGATGCTTCTGGTATAGGTATTGGAGCTATCCTCATGCAAGAAGGTAGATCTATTGCGTACTTTAGTGAGAAGCTAAGTGGAGCAACCTTGAACTACCCAACTTATGACAAGGAATTGTACGTATTAGTTCGAGCTTTAAAGACATGGCAGCATTACTTGTGGCCCAAGAAGTTTCTAATTCATTCTGATCATGAGTCATTGAAACATATGAAGGGGCAACATAAGCTAAATAAGAGGCATGCACATTGGGTAGATTTCATTGAGACATTTCCTTATGTCATTTGCTATAAGTAAGGTAAGGATAATATAGTGGCTGATGCATTATCACGAAGGTACACCCTAATCTCTACCCTTGATGCACGGATGATTGGTTTTGAATACATCAAAACATTGTATGCTACTGATTCTGATTTTGAAGAAATATTTTGTGGAACTGAGAAGAGTGTGCATGGTAAATTCTTCAAGAATGATGGATACTTGTTTTGTGAAAATAAACTTTGTGTGCCTAATTATTCTATGCGAGAATTGTTAATTTAGGAGGCACATGGAGGAGGATTGATGGGGTACTTTGGAGTTGCAAAGACTTTGGCAATGCTACAAGATCACTTTTATTGGCCGCACATGAAGAGAGACATTGAAAGAATTTGTGGTCATTGCGTCATATACAAGCAAGCCAAGTCAATGGTAAAAACTCCACGGTTTGTACACTCCACTACCTATACCTAGCGAGCCTTGGATTGATATCTCTATGGATTTTGTGTTAGGTCTGCCTAGGACTAAACGTGGAAGAGATTCAATTTTTGTGGTAGTGGATAGGTTTTCTAAGATGGCGTATTTTATTCCATGTCACAAGACTGATGATGATTCAAACATTGCTAATTTGTTCTTTAAAGAGGTTGTTAGGTTGCATGGCATGCCTAGAATAATTGTTCTGATAGAGATGCTAAGTTATTGAGTTATTTTTGGAAGACCTTGTGGAGTAAGTTAGGTACCAAGTTATTATTCTCTACCACTTGTCATCCGCAAACTGATGGTCAAACTAAAGTTGTGAATAGAACTTTGTCTACTTTATTGAGAGCACTTATCAAGCATAACATTAAGGCATGGGAAGATTGTTTGCCACACGTTGAGTTTGCTTATAATCGCTCCATACATTCTGCCACTTAATTTACACCTTTTGAATTTATTTATGGCTTTAATCATTTGACTCCATTGGATTTATCACCTTTGTCTATAAGTGAACAAGTTAATTTAGATGGCAAGAAGAAGGCTAAAATTTTCAAGCAATTACATGAGAGGGCGAGAGCAAACATTGAGAAGCGAACGGAGCACTATGCTAGACAAGCGAACAAAGGAAGACACAAAGTTGTCTTTGAGCCAGAAGATTGGGTCTTGTTGCATATGCAGAAGGAGCGTTTTCCTGTCCAACAGCGTTCTAAGTTGCTACCCCGTGGAGATGGACCATTCCAAGTAGTTGAGCACATTAATGATAATGCTTACAAGCTAGACCTTCCAGGTGAGTACAATGCGAGTGCTATATTTAATGTTACTGATTTGAGTCCTTTTGATGTAGGTGATGTGGATTTAAGGACAAATCCTTTTCAAGAAGAGGGGAATGATGCGAGCATGCCTACGTCCAAGCTTCAAGTGCAAGAAGATTCACGTCATGTGTAAGTGCCAGTTGGACCAATGACGTGTGAAAGAGCAAGGAGGCTTCAAGCTGAACTTAGTTGCCTAATTTGGGAAGCTCATGAACATGCCAACAACTCCAAGGACGTGCATGAGGGCCATGCAAAGCCCATGCATGTAATAGAAGCTGTTTTGGAAGATTCACCACCTTTGCTACCTTAGGACGCATGCGACGTTCCTATTTTGTCTATGCAAGATTCTGAGTTGGACGAGATACTTCTACAAGCTTCTAGCATTCTTAGTTATATTATTTAGTTCCTATTTAGTTGAATAAAGAGGCCAGAATCTCCCTTGTTTAGGAGTTAACAATCTGCCAGATTAGGAATAGCTAATTGGGCAAGTTGCCTTCAGCTTATTTAGAAGTTATTCATTTAGGAACTTAAAAGCCTATATATAAAGGCTTGGTTCGTTTGTTTTAAGACACCCTACATTCGATTGAATCAAATAAAGTCTTTGACTTAGTGAGTTTTTTAACTTAGCTGGTTCTTGCCTAAGCTAGTGCGACGTTTAGGTTGAACAACTCTTTTCACTTATCAAACGAGTTTGCCATCCTCGTTTGTGGTGTGATACAACGTGACTTGGAGTTCTCAGATTGTTCGTGGCTTAGGTTGAGGCTCTTTTGCCAAGGTTCTTGTTGGCTCAGTTCATGGGTTTGAAGTCTCATCCATTCTAAACAATAATAGATCCGTCACACTTGTGTTTCTCTTGCCAAGATCACATCATCTTGCATAGAGCAATTAGGCACACAAAGTTTATTTTCACGAAACAAGTAACCATCATTCCTAAAGAATTTACCATGAGCACTCTCTCAATTTCATGATATATTTCTTCAAAATCAGAATCAGTAGCATATAACATTTTGATGTATTCAAAATCATTCTTGCATCAAGGGTAGAGATTAGGGTGTACCTCTGTGATAGAGCATTGATGAGTACTTAAAACACTCATTACTTGTGTCAATTTTCTAGTTTGTTTTTAGTATTTTAGGTTGTTTTATTTTAGTTTTAATTATCTTTGTCTTAGTTTTCTTTATTTCATGTTTTTAGTTGTGTATTTTGTTTCTCATTATGTTTTATGATTTTTAGGAGTTAATTCAAGGAAATGGATGATGACCGAGCTAGACGAGCTGATGCATGGACGAGAGGAATGATGGAAAGGGAAAGAAGAGTAATGCTGAAGACCTGGCACACGCTAGAAGAAGGTGGCGTACGCCAGAAATGCACCAGAAGCAAACGACCAGGAGCAAGAACGACCAGACGCAAACGACCGAGCACCTAAGACCTGGTGCGTGCCAGGCACAGTTGGCGAGCACCTGAGGATCTGGCGCATGCCAGGCAGAGTTGGCGCATGCCAGACTAGACAGTGACAGAGCTGCCACTTGCCTCTTTGAGTGGAAAATACTGGAGGGGGCTTCTTGTGACCCTGGCAAACTAGTGTGGAGTAGAGGGTGGATAGTTGTTAGGATATTATGTTAGTTTATATTAGTTTTTACTTTTGACTTTTGTTTTATGTTAATAATGAACATTAGTGTAGAATAGACAAAGTGTGTGTGTGAGAGAGGTATGTGCAGCACAAATTTGGGACATCTTTCAGTGAAGAACGTGAGGAAGAAAGCTGGCTTCACCCTTGTAAAGTTTTCTTCACTTAAACTCTTCATTTAGTTAATTAATGCTAAGTATGTTCATGTTCATGTGTATATTGTTCTTTGCAAGCATGTGTGAGTAGTTAATTTTTGAGTTTGGTGGCTTAAAGCCACTACTTAGTCATAGTTTAGAGGGTTAAAAACATGATGAACATGTCAAACTAACGAACTTAATGCCATGCTAAACTTGCTTGATCACCAAGGTTAGAAGTTAGTTTAAACTTGAAACCGAGAGGAGATAGTTTAAATGGAAAGGTTAGTTAGATAAGTTGCTCATTCGAGTTGCTAATACTCTTACTTAGTGATTTATTGTCCTTAAAGTGATGCATATAGTTGGTTCTTTGCTGTGCTTAGTTGGTTTTTTGGGTCAAGAGAACATCTTACCATTCTAAGCATGGTAAAGAAGCAATTTAGGCCATTCTAGCATGAGAGTGTAGTTTGGTTGATTTCGAAACACTAGGACCATGTTATGTACTTAGTAAACCTTCTGAATTCGATGATTATTATGATTTTAAGTTCACCTTGCTCATTTGTGTATATTAAGTTGTTAAAAATCTGTTAGAAAACCAAACCTTCAAGTAACTAAGTTCATACTTTGTAGATTAGTAAATCGACTTAGAACGAGTGTTTCCATCAAACCAATTCATAAATTGATCTTAAATAAGTTACAAATCCTAGTTGAAACTTTAAACTCGGTCCTTGTGGGACAATTTTACCTTACTTACTCATTTGTGCAACTTTACTTAAAAAAACTATTGTGTTGGCGCACGCCAGAAATTGGTGGCGTACGCCAACTTTGGCCATCCGAGGCAAAAATTCTCACACTAGAAGAGTTGGCATACTCCAATTCTCACACTAGAAGAGTTGGTTATCTAGGCAGACGACATGTCGTTTAGAAAAATAGCAGGAAACTTATAAGGATAAGAGCAGACCCTCTCGAAAGAGACCGCAGAACAAATTGGCACCGTTGCCGGGGATCTAGTTTAAACGCTTGACTCGGTGAACAAACTTGGATAAGTAAATTTTTATTTTCATAATATAATATAATATAATAATATATTTTTAATAAAAAAAATCAAAACCCAAAAAAAAATTAATTTTAAATTTTATAGTACTTGTAAAACAAGTTACTTGCGGGGAAAATTACGTGCATGCCCTTAACTAGGTCAATAAAAAAATTTCTGTTAGAATTTGAAGAAGACATTACTTGACTAGAAAGGTCATTGCGCAAGGGAAAAAGAGAGAAAGTCAAGATGGATCAAAGGCAAGAAGGACAAGGAGCTGAAGGTCAAGCACCTCGAAAATTGTTAATGGACCATGGAAGACCAACATATGAAGGAGCAAGAACTGGAATTTAGTAGCCAGGTATTGAAGCTAATCATTTTGAAATCAAGCCGACAGTGATTCATATGCTCCAAGCATCGAGTCAGTTCTATGGACTACCTAACGAGGATGCAAATGACCATCTAGGAAATTTTATGGAATTAGCTGATAACTTTAAGTATCCTAGAGTATCTGATGATACTGTTAAGATACGAATGTTTCCATACACGCTTAGGGACTAGGCTAAATTATGGTACAAGCAACTTAAAGGTTCTCCAATCACAATATGGGCGGAACTGGCAAATACTTTTCTAGATAGGTATTTCCATATTCGAAGACGAGCAAGCTTGTTAAGGAGATAACCAATTTCGAACAATTAGAAGGTGACTCATTTAGTAAAACGTGGGAGAGATTTAAGGAATTACAAAGCAGTTGCCCTCATCATGGTTTATCTGAGGAGTCTTTACTCAAAACTTTTTATTTTAGACTTTCACCTACGATAATGGGGACTGTAAATGTTGCCTCTAATGGGAATTTTCCAAGGAAGGAAAGAGACAAAGCTTACCATATTCTGGAAGAATTGGCTGTTACGAATAGGATAATCGCAAATGAAAGGAAGAAACAACCTGTCAGAGAGTTGAGGGAATTAACTGAGCGAAGCGATAAGAGAGGGATGATTGAACTTGATGCTTCATTATGCTTCATTTTGCTTAAAACACTCATTACTTGTGTCCATTTTCTAGTTTGTTTTTAGTATTTTAGGTTGTTTTATTTTAGTTTTAGTTATCTTTGTCTTAGTTTTCTTTATTTCATGTTTTTAGTTGTGTATTTTGTTTCTCATTATATTTTATGGTTTTTAGGAGCTAATTCAAGGAAATGGATGATGATCGAGTTAGACGAGCTGATGCATGGACAAGAGGAATGACGCGAAGGCAAAGAAGAGCAATGTTGAAGATCTGGCGCACGCCAAAAGAAGGTGGCGTATGCTAGAAATGCACCAAAAGCAAATGACCACGAGCAAGAATGACCAGATGCGAACGACCGAGCACTTATGACCTAGCGCATGCCAGGCACAATTGGCGAGCACCTGAGGATCTGGCGCACGCCAGGCAGAGTTGGCGCACACCAGACTAGACAGTGACAGAGCTGCCACTTGCCTCTTTGAGTGGAAAACACTGGAGGGGGCCATGCACTCGGGAATTTTGGGCTTCTTATGACCCTGGCAGACCAATATGGAGTAGAGGGTGGATAGTTGTTAGCATATTATGTTAGTTTATATTAGTTTTTACTTTTGACTTTTGTTTTATGTTAATAATGAACATTAGTGTAGAATAGACAAAGTGTGTGTGTGAGAGAGGTGTGTGCAGTACAAACTTGGGCCATCTTTCAGTGAAGAACATGAGGAAGAAAGCTGGCTTCACTCTTGTAAAGCTTTCTTCACTTAAACTCTTTATTTAGTTATTTAATGCTAAGTATGTTCATGTTTATATGTATATTGTTCTTTGCAAGTATGTGTGAGTAGTTAATCTTTGAGTTTGGTGGCTTAAAGCCACTACTTAGTCACGGTTTAGAGGGTTAAAAACATGATGAACATGTCAAACTAACAAACTTAATGCCATGCTAAACTTGCTTGATCACCTTGGTTAGAAGTTAGTTTAAACTTGAAACTGAGAGGAGATAGTTTAAATGGAAAGGTTAGTTAGATAAGTCGCTGGTTCGAGTTGCTAATACTCTTACTCTGTAATTTATTGTCCTTAAAGTGATGCATATAGTTGGTTCTTTGCTGTGCTTAGTTGGTTTTTGGGGTCGAGAGAACATCTTACCATTCTAAGCATGGTAAAGAAACAATTTAGGCCATTCTAGCACGAGAGTGTAGTTTGGTTGATTTCGAAACACTAGGACCATGTTATGTACTTAGTAAACCTTTTGAATTTGATAATTATTGTGGTCTTAAGTTCACCTTGCTCATTTGTGTATATTAAGTTGTTAAAAATCTGTTAGAAAACCAAACCTTCAAGTAACTAAGTTCATACTTTGTAGATTAGTAAATCGACTTAGAATGAGTGTTTCCATCAAACCAATTCATTAATTGATCTTAGACAAGTTACAAATCCTAGTTGAAGCTTTAAACTCAGTCCTTGTGGGACAATTTTACCTTACTTACTCATTTGTGCAACTTTACTTAAAAAAAACTACTGTGTTGGCACACGCCAGAAATTGGTGGCGTACGCCAACTTTGGCCATCCGGGGCAAAAATTCTCATGCCAAAAGAGTTGGCATACTCCGACTCTTCTAAATTGTTAAACTTGGCACATGCCAGACATTGTTGGCGTACGCCAAGTTATCTAGGCAGACGACCTGTCGTCTAGAAAAATAGCAGGAAACTTATAAGGATAAGAGCAAACCCTCTCGAAAGAGAGCGCAGAATAGGCGTCAGCCACTACATTTTCCTTACCTTGCTTGTAGCGAATGACATAAGGAAATGTCTCATTGAACTCTACCCATTGTGCATGCCTCTTGTTCAGCTTGTGTTGCCCCTTTAAATGCTTCAACGATTCATGATCAGAATGAATCACGAACTCCTTGGGCCACAAGTAATGCTGTCATGTCTCTAAAGCTCGAACTAATGCATACAACTCTTTGTCATAAGTCGGGTAGTTCAAGGTTGCTCCACTTAGCTTCTCACTAAAATATGCAATAGGTCTTCCTTCTTGCATAAGGAACACTCTAATTCCTATACCAGAAGCATCACACTCAATTTCAAAGGTCTTATAGAAATTTGGTAAAGCTAACAAGGGTGCATTAGTTAACTTCTCTTTTAGTAGTTAAAATACCTTCTCTTGAGCTTCTCCCCAAGTAAATCCCATATTCTTCTTGATAACTTCAGTGATCGGTGCAGCTATGCTACTAAATTTCCTCACAAATCTTCTATAGAAGCTAGTTAGCCCATGAAAGCTTCTAACATTTGCAACACTTGTAGGACTTGGCCATTCTTGTATAGCTTGGATCTTCTCTTCATCAACCTGTATTCCATTAGCTCCAATAAAAAAACCCAAGAATACAAGTCTATCCGTACAAATGGTGTACTTCTTCAAGTTAGCATACAACTGATCCTCTCTTAGTGCATCCAAAATAGATTTCAAGTGTTCCACATGATCCCCCAAGCTTTTGCTATAAACAAGTATATCATCAAAATAGACAACTACAAATTTGCTAATGAATGGTCTCAAAACAAGGTTCATGAGCTGCATGAATCTACTAGGTGCATTATAGATAAACCAAATGGCATGACCATCAACTCATACAATCCATACTTAGTTTTAAAAGCAATTTTCCATTCATCTCCTTCTTTCCTCCTAATTTGATGATATCCATTCTTCAAGTCAATTTTTGAAAACATCCAAGAGCCATGCAATTCAACTAACATGTCATCTAAACGAGGAATAAGGTGACGATACTTCACTATTATGTTATTGACTGCACGATAATCAACACACATTCTCCATGATCCATCCTTCTTGGGCACAAGTAGGACTAGAATAGCACATGGACTCATACTCTCACGCATGTACCCTTTCTCCAAAAGCTCGTTGACTTGCTTCTCAAGCTCCTTTGTTTTTTCTGGGTTACTCCTGTATACTGGATGGTTTGGTATTATAGCTCCTGGGACAAAGTCAATTTGATGCTCAATTCCCCTTATTGGTGGCAAACCTGGTGGTAACTCATTGGGGAACACATCCTCATAGTCCTGCAAAAGAGAAATGACTATACTTGGCAAGTCTTGCTCAAGTTCATTAGTGATAAAAAATGTCTCCCTATACCGAAGTAAGATCATAGGCTTTCTTTCATAACAAGCCTGTTTGATCTCACTTGCTATCACATAATAATTTCTTTTCAACTCGTCTTTTCTCACCTTGGCCGGTATAATTTTTGTTTTTCTGGCTTCTTTTGATCTCTTAATTACATCATCTCTTTTAGCCATTTTACCATTCTATTTTTCGGCTTCTTCTCTCCTCTTCACTCATTTCTTTTGCTCACTTTTCTTCCTCTCATCACTCTCTTTTTGCAACTTCATTTGATCTTCACAAACTTGTGATGGTGTCAAAGGTGCCAAAGTGAACGCACGCTTCTTGCGAATGAAGGAGTACTTGTTGGGTGTGGCCATCATGCATTGCTCTTCTATCAAATTGCCACAGCCTTCCCAATAGTAGGTGACTAGCTTGCATTGGCACAACATTGCACGACACCTCATCTTCATACTTGCCAATGTGAAACGCCACTAGCACTTGCTTCTCCATTCTAACTTCTCCACTATCATTCAGCTATTGCAACTTGTAGGGCTTAGGGTGTTTGGTTGTGATCAAGCCCAACTTTTAAACCATGTTAGTGCTTGCTACATTAGTGCAACTACCTCCATCAATCATCACACTACACACTTTGTCCTTGATGTAAAACCTTGTATGAAATATGTTCTCCCTTTGTGTCGTATCATCATCTTCCTTAGCTTGCACATTCAAGGATCTTCTTGCCACGAGAGTGAGGCTTTCATTAACTTGGAGCTCTTCTTCGAATACATCCTCCAACGATGGCATACTATCATGGTCTGAGTCTTCTCCTTCAGTCATGATCTCTCCACTCTCTATAATCACCATGACTTGCTTGTTAGGACATTGGCTTGAGATATGCCCTTGCCCTTGACACTTGAAGCACTAGATGTCACAGTTTCTTGCTTAAGGGGCTTCCACCTTCTTTTGTGGATTAGAACCTTTGGCCTTGTGCTCTACTTTGGATGGTGTTGTCTCAAACTTCTTCGAATAGTTTGGCTTACCAGTTGAGCTTGCTTTAGGTTGCATTCTTCCCCCCTTCTTTAGTTACTTCTCAATCTTGGTGGCCATGTGCACCATGTCCTCCAACTCCACATAGTGATGCAACTCCACTTTGTCTTGGATCTCAGAATTCAGTCCATTCAGAAACCTTGCCATGGTAGCTTCCGTATCTTCCTCAACATCAGCTCTTATCATGGCCATCTCTATTTGCTTGTAGTAGTCTTCCACCCTCATGCTTCCTTGCCTTAGTCCTTGTAGCTTCTTGTGTAGCTCTCCGTAATAGTAGCTAGGAACAAAATGCTTCCTTATGACTGCCTTCATCTCCTCCCATGTATCAATGGTGTATTCTCCATTACGCCTCCTGCTTGTCACAAGTTGATCCCACCAAGTTAAAGCATAATCCATGAATTCAGTCACAGCAAGTTTTACCTTCTTAGCTTCAGAACACTCATGACAATCAAAGACAAACTTAATCTTCCTCTCCCATTCAAGGTATGCCTCCAGATTAGATCAACCTGCAAAAGAAGGAATTTTAAGTTTGATGCTCCCGAACTTGTCATCTCCTCTCCTTCTTGCTTCTCTAATGGGACGAGCATTCCTCATTCTCCTAGGACCCCTTGTAGAGCCTATATCTTCCTCATGAAAAGAATCAGAATCTTCTCCACTCATGCCACCTGTAGGTGCCAACCTCCTTAGTGCACGAACTTGTCCTCCCATATTTCCTAAGGTTGTGGACCTTCATGGTGCATGGACATCTCCTCAAGTTTGCTGGCTAGTGCCAGAATCTTCTACTGCATCCAAGCATTCTTGCAATGGTCCAAGCCTTTGCTCAAGTTCATCTCGCATCATACATTGGAATCTTCCTATCAAGGCATCCGTATACACCTTGGGATCTACTTCAGCCAATGTATGCTGCCTATCACCTTCATTTGCTTGAGACATGTTACTGTAAGAAAGAAACTTGTTAGTAGAAATAACGGCCTCACAAGTGCACTCCCTTACGTGTTTGCTCTCAATGTAAGTTCACTCAAGTCCACTCGTGTTTAACTCAATTATTTTGGCTTTTCTCTCTAATGAACTCGCAACTCTTGCCTCTTTCATCTCTTGGTAACTCTCGCAAGTTCTTCCTAAAGCTAGCTAGGCCTTGCTCAAACTATTCTTTTCAAATATCAAACAAGTTCTGTTCGTGATTCTTGCTTGCACAAATTTTCTTTAGCTCAAGTTCCTCTTTAGCTTCGCACGGATCAGGCTGTTTGCTTCCTCTTTAGTTTCATGCATTCCTTTTCTTCCTTTTAGCTCACTCCCTCCCTTTTTCTTGCAATGGACAGTTCTCTTTTAGTACTTCATGCGACTTGCTTCCTCTTTTGTTTTGGTGTGTGCGTGTTTCTATTCCTCTTTAGTTTCTTTCTGGATTAGTTACATCCTTTAGGTTGGTGTGCACATCCCTTTTGGCTTCCGGATAAGTGTCTTGCGTGTGCTTCCTCTTTGGTCGTGCGAATGCCTAATTAGTCTTGCAAACTAATTTGGTCTTGCACTTCCTGAATAAGCTCTCTCTTTTCTCTCTTTCTTTTCCTTTTCTTTTCTGTTTCGTTTAATTTTGTTCTTTTCTTTTTCTTTCCTTTTTTTCTTTCATTTCTATTCACTCTTTTTCTTTCTCTTCCTGCGCTCCCTTTCTTTTCTTCTCTCGCAATACAACTCACAAGAAAAGCAAGTACAAGTCAGCTGAGTAAGAGGACAATAAAACGAGAAAGAAACACACAAAGTAACAAGGATATATAGCCTAAACCCAAGTTTATGGATCTAATGTGATCTCGGCAGGAGAAACACAAGTTTATGGATCTATTATTGCTTAGAATGGAGTAGACTTTCAACCCACGAACTGAACCAGCAAGAACCTCGGCAATAGAGCCTCAACCCAAGCCACGAACCATCTGAGAACCTCAAGTCAAGGTCGAATCACGCCACAAACAAGGGTGGTTAACTCATTTGATAAGTGAAAATAAGTTCTAGCTAAACATCGCACTAGCTTAGGCAAGAACAAGAAGAGTTATTAACTCACTAAGTCAAAGACTTTATTCAGAATGAATTCATATATTCTATGTCTTAAACGCACGTCCTAAGCCTTTACTTATAGGCTCATAAGTTCTCAAACTTCCTAAGGCTCCTAAATAAGCAAAAAACTCGCCTAAACAAGATTTGCCTAATCTGGCTGAATGGCTTCTTTATTCCTGGCCAAATCTTTCATCCTAAACAAGGGAGATTTTAGCCTCTTTATTCAACTAAATAAGAATGAAATAAACTAACTAAATATGCTAGAAGCTTGTAGAAGTCCACATCCAAATTAGGTCAGAATATACATCTGAATTGCTTTCTAGGTTGGCAAAGTTGACAAGCCTTCCAAAATAGCTTGTATCATGTGCATGAGCTTTGCATGGGCCTCATGCATGTCCTTGGACTTGTATGCACGTACTTGGACTTCTTGAATTAGTCCACTAAGTTCAACTTGAAGTCTCCTTGCTCTTGCATGCGTCATTGGTCCAATTGGCACTTGCACTTACGTGAGTCTTATTGCTTGGATTGCTTGGATGTAGGCATGCTGGACGTAGGAATGCTCGCATCACATTCTAATATTAATTTTTACATTCTAATAGTGGCTTTTTTGGGAATCAATTATCTGGGAATCTTTTTCTAGGGTTAGATTACAACATGTTTAGTAGTCCGTGTTACCAATTACCATTTGGCATGACCGTGTTTCATTAGCACACACAAGTTGAGTCAATTGCTAGTGGGTCTCAAAGCTACGTCTTCTATTTGTCATATAAAGTATATCAAACATACCTTAGCTAGGAACAAATGCATGCATTTGTCATTATGTTGCCATTTATGTTTTATGTAGGGCTACTATCGTGGTGCCTCAAGAAGCAACTACTAGCGACTCAAACTTTGACGAGAGTGAGGCAAAAGAGAAAGAGGTAGAGGGTGATGAGTGATGCGATAAATATCAGGTCTAAATTACATGCAAGAGAACACGATTGATCAAGTAATATAATGATAACTAAGTTCGTCTCCATAGGGACAAATTAATCAATTCTTCAATTACCAGATTGTGAAATCCCAGTTCTTAATCTAAGCAGTCAAAATTAAGTGGTTAATCAATAATTAATATTACGAGTTATTACATGAACCTAGGGTTGTCAATCCTAAACTCAAGTAGTGATAAAATAAACTAACAACAATTGGATGCAATCTGAGCTAGAACTAAGGTCGTCAATCTTAATTCCAACAAACAACACAAATCACTCAATCAAAGATTAATCAAGCAACTGAATGAAAAGACAATTCCTGACTACGAAGTATGAAGATACCGCGTTGATTGGAGATTCGAGTTGTTGATCACGATCCTTGAAAATAAGAACAATTGAATTGAAAGTAAATGTAACTTGATTGAACCTTGTGCTAAAGCCGTCAAGAGTTACCTACAAACTAGGTTTTTACACCTTATATAGTTCTTAAGAAAAGCAAACCTAAAATGGGAAAAGTCCTACTAAACTAAACCGGCTGAAAAAGTCTTCCGCGGCCCAGCCAGCGAAGGCTGGCTAGACCTAGCGAATGCTGGATTACAATCTACAACTCACTAGCAAACACCCACTCTCGCTCCACACTTTATCATCTTTATCTCCACTGATGCGTCCAAACTCGACTCACAAACACGTGCAAGAGAACACGGTCGCACAAGTAATATAGTAATATGTAGGATCGTCTCCACAGGGACTAGTGAATTTGTTTTGCTAAGTACTGGATTATGGATCCTTGAATCTCTTAAGTTAAGCAAATTGAGTAACTTGATTGGGTGATGATTCTAAAACTACCAAGTTTAATATCATTAATTAACATAGGGTTGTCAATCCTAAATCAAATCAACAATATCAATTCACAACAATCGGACTAAATTTATGAATAGATTCAAGGTTGTCACTCTTGATTCATGAACTCACAAACTCATCCAAAGATCAAACCATAAATAACAAGAAAATGAACATAGAAACACAAAGTCAACTTAACTATTAAAAGATGAAAACACAATGAAAAGTACCTTCAATAGTTCAAACCAAAACCATAAAATCCTAAACAAGAAAATGGAGAGAGTAAGCTTCCTTGATGATCTTCTTCTTCTAAGTTCCTCTTCCTCCTCCAAGTTCTTCTCCAAGATGACAATAATGAAAATGATGGTGGAAACAAAAGTGAAAGTGCAAAGTATGTCTAAAGTTGCAATAATACAAAGGTGTCCCCTCCTAATGTCTCCTTGTCCCTTCATAAGAGTTAAAAGACACCTAACTCTCTCATTTTTCATCTTCAAATGGCAGCCACGAAATTGGGTTAAGGAGCCCATCTTGGGCCCAAAATCATCCTTCAATTTCGGCCCACTCGGAGGAATTTTTCGCCAGATTTGGACCCTGACTTTGAACTTGATATTTGGCCCTCTTAAACTCGGAATTTGACGAAGTCCATTAGAGATAAAGTTGTTGTCCCAGATGTCTTCTTTCTAACGCCACCTCAGTTGCCTCCATTGGACTCCGTATGCGAAAGTTATCGCCTTTTTAGTCACCAAAGGTCAATCCCCGTCAAAAGCCCACGACCCATAGTTGTTTGTCCTTCCTTCCCGATAGGCCCGATTGCGTTCGATGAAGCATGGCACATCCAAAACCTATAAAACCAAGTAAAACATAATAAGACTCAAAAGACATCACGAAAATGGACAATGCACAATATTCACACAAATACCATACATTTCCAACACTAACAAAATAAACAAAGGTAAAAAGACTATAATAACACGCACAAAAGATGAGTGTTTTCACACTCATCACACATCCATGCACCTATAAAAACACCCAAACTTTGATAGATATCCCACTACTTGACACAAGACAGAAACACGACAAACTACATAATGACATACAACAAAATCTACCTAAAATGCAAATAAAACATAACAAAATAGACGGATTTATGTGTATGTGTACATGCCCATCAATGAGCCACAAGAAGACGTGCCTCCACTCTGCATTCAGCTAGGTTGTCTAGCTAAATAGGCACCTATAGTTTGCATGACGGGATCACATCTAGTCAAGCAAGAAAAAATAGATGGACCAATGTGTTTACGAGAGTCACAGAGAAGGATAAGGCTACAAAGTAAAAAAAAAGAATCATATAATTTTTTTTCGAAAGACAATCGGATGTAAAACATTTATGAACCTTGGATATTACAACTTATGTTTGATATTATATTAGCACAAAGTTAACGAATTTGAACAAATAAGGATTACAGAAGATAACCATGCTTAAACATTGGTAACAACACTCCTACTACATAAACTTTCATTGACCATACTTAATTGATCCCGAGCTTGCACCAATTTTTACTGGAAAGACTTTGACCACATGAAGACTACCATTTGTGCAACTATAGTTGACCTTCACCTAATAAATTCAGATTTTTCAGTAGCAATATAAGCAACACTGCACAGACTGCATCTTAGTTGATATACAATGCACAAGATACTGTTGTAGGCTAACATTCTAAAGAAGTAGACACATCTTGGATGTATGGTCCCATTCTTGTCAAATATAGCACTAGTAACCTCACATGATTTATCCTGTTAAACAGCTTTGCTTAGTACATGTGTATCATACAACTCAGAGCTTTTACCTTAAATTGTGCTAAACAAGCACATTCATATATTGCATACTCTCCATACGCACAAGCATTAGCTAATGATTGCGAAATCATTAATTAGCATGATGTAATAATAAAGTTACTACAAAGTGTTTAAATGAAATTACTTTTTTAAGGATACAATCATGTTAGGTGCACTTGTAGCTCTCAATTGATGTCCCGTAAAATATCTCACCTTTCTACCAACATACATGTATATAAATAGTTAGCATATTAATATGTATATTAATCCTTGTAAATTAAGATAATTAAATACCTTATTTCTTAAGATATTCCATTGCATGGGTCCAAGCATCTGGCTCTCCAAATAATTCTTTCATTGCCTTTGCTTTTGCGTCTGGATCATTATAACTAAGTGATGGCTTCATCAAACATATGAAGATATCACCAAACTTGGAGTCTTAGTATTCCTGCATTACTTTGCTTGGTAGGTGGATCACTAAAGGTAGTGAGTGGTATGCAATCTTGTCCGAATCCTTATCGTCAGACACTACATGAGCTTTACCGCGCCTCCTCATCTGAGATTACCCTATAAAAAAATCACCCAAACAAGATTATTAACGATGATAAATATAAAAACATTGATAGACTTTGATAGACAACAATGATTCCTAGCTTACATTAAAGATAAAACATTAAAATCACTGCCTATGTTATGTACTAGTACTAGGTCCAACAGCTAATGTGGCTGCTGCTCTTGTAGCTTTTTGTGCTCTAACTTGTGCAACTAGCTCTTTAGTGACCCTGTGAGTTGCATATAGTACATCGGACGCGTGAAGCAACAAGGTTCGTCTCATTTTGTATCTACTTCACTGGTTGACCTCTACTCCATATTTATCTTTCATCTGGAAGAATCTTTAAAGCAGTTTAATCTTTTGGAGGTGGTTAATATGCTTGATTTTCTAAAAGGACAAATTTGTATTGGTAACATAATTGTGTTTTCTCAAGCCGATAGTGAGGCCCGACATATATTTTGTAGTCTCTGATGCCAAGCTTGATACAACAAGCCATTACATGTGAACATAGATAGTGAAAAGCTTGAAATATTCCACAATCACATGTTTCTCTATCTAATCGAACTTTATTTATGTTACCACCTTTTCCCGTGCATGGTGATTGTCAAGTCAATACACTAAAATCACAAGTTTGAGCATTATATATTGAGACGATGTGACATTTAACTTTCTTCTCCTATTTTTCCAATTTGGCACGAAGCGTAATTGACAATATTATCTGACCAGGCATACACTCTTTAATACACTTAGTTGCTCTCTCCTGAAAATACTCGGTTAGTTGTGCAAAAATCTCTGCCACCACTACTATCACCGGAAGCCGATGTATTCTTTTAAATACTTTGTTAACACACTTTGCAAATTTGTCATTATGTGACCATATCGGCATCTGCCATCCAGAGCTAAACTCCATTTAGGTACGTCGTGATCAATCATCCACTTATATACCTCTTGATCAACCTTTTAGACTTCTGATAAATAACCATTGAACTTCTTCGCTTATGCTTGCATTACTGCACAAATCACAAAGGTGATGAAAAATTGTTGAATGCTTAAGTAACAACATTGCATAAAAAGTCATTGGTTAAAGATGTTAATACTAGCAATCTTCATCATATTCTTCATTGCTGGGTTATTACACCTTTAGTTAAGATTGCTACCAATGTGCCTTAGACAATATCAATGTGCAACATCCATACGTTCTCCCCAGCCATGTGCATCACCCATTGCATTTAATATACCCTAGTGTCGATCAAATATAACATAGATTACTCACTGATCGATAGCATGCAAACTTATTTGTTCCATAAACCGTGCCCTACTCTTCAAGTTCTTTCCTTCCGCAAGAGCAAAAGTTATAGGAATTATGGCAGTGTGACCATCAATAGTATTAGCGATCAACAGTACATGGTGATATTTTCAGTACAAGAATGTTCCATCAATTTCCAAAATAGATAAAAAAATGTTTGAAAGCTTTATTGCAAAGCTTCAAAGCCCAGAAAAGTCGACAAAACATCATTACTCCAGGTGGAAAATGACCTGCGTAATGGTTGCCACCAGGTAAACTATGGTAATATTCCTATTGAACCACCATTCTAGGATTATTTGTCTTACATGCTACAAACCGTTATGATAGTCAACTATATGATTCTTTCCAACTGCCCCATAATTTCTTAAATGCCTTCTCCCTTATCTACCAAGTCTTCCTGTATGAAGGCATGCACGTAAGACGACCATGTAGCTCATGTTATAAAGCCTTAATCGAAACATCTGGTTCATCTTTTACTCTCATTATTATCATTCTTGCTATATACTATGACAAAAGTTGTTGATGCTTCAATGAATCCCGAAGGCATCCATATTTATGGGGGTGGATATGTTTCATAATTTTCCAATATCCAAATAGTACATCCCTTCCATCATGTGATACCCGTATCTTCCAATTACAACCATCCTCAATTTATTTTACAATCTATATGATATGAAACTCGTTATGAATTCCACACGAACGGACTGTTGCTACTCGCTGGAAGAGAAAGACTTCAACTCCAACCACGCAATTCTCGAACTTTGGTGAAGGCTCACCCTAACCCAATCAATTGGAAGTCACGAACCCAAGCCTTGTAGTCGAATCACGCTATAAACGGTGATAGAAGAACCATTTGATAAGTGAAAATGTTGCCCTAGCTAAGCGACACACTAGCCTAACCAAGAACGCACAATGAGTATCAACTCACCAAATTAGCCGTATGCTAAGTATTCTGAATATCAAAGTTGTGTATGTTTTATTAAGTAGGGATGCCTTTATATAGGCTCCAAAGTCTCAAAATATTCCTAAACACTCCTAAATAAGGAGTTCAAGGCTCGCCAAAACTCTCTTTCCTAAATTAAAGGAATTTTGACCGAAATAAACAACTAGATAGGAAAAACAACCTAAATAAAGATAACTAACAAAAAAAACTAGTGAATATCACGTCCTAAAACATAGTAGATGCAATTCCTAAAATTTAGGGATGCATGTCCAAGATAAGCTGAAATTTTGAATATCAAGCATCCTTCAGATTGTGTGCATCTCAAGCTTCCAATTTAGCTTCCAAAATGTGCATGGGCCTCCCTTGGGCTTCTTGGACGTCCTTGATCCTCCACGCACTTGCTTGAGCCCAAACTTCTTGCATTAGTCCATTAAAGTCAGATTGCAACTTCTTAGCTCTTGCCCTTGTCATTGGCCCAATTGGAACTTGAACTTGCTACGAGTCTACAAGCTTGATAGTAGGTGCATCCTTAGGCTTGCTCACATCATTCCCCTCCTCATGAAAAGGATTTGTCCTCAAATCATCGCCTACATCAAACGGACTCAAGTCATCAATATTAAATTAAGCACTCACATTATACTCACCTGGGAGGTCTAGCTTGTAACGAATGACATAAGGAAATGTTTCTATGAATTCCACCCATCGTGCATGCCTCTTATTTAGTTTTTGTTGCCCCTTTAAGTGCTTCAATGATTCGTGATCAGTGTGTATCATGAACTCCTTGGGCCACAAGTAATGTTGCCACGTTTCCAACATCCGAATCAAAGCGTACAACTCCTTGTTATAGGTCGGGTAATTCAAAGTTGCCCCACTTAGTTTCTCACTAAAATAGGCAATTGGACGAGAACAAAACTAATTGAATGCTAAAATAATAAAACATAAATAAAGGATAAGTAGTAGCAAGCCATAGCTCTGATACCAAATGATATGAAACTCGTTATGAATTCCACACAAACAGACTGTTGCAACTCACTGGATGAGAAAGACTTCAACTCCAACCACGCAATGCTCAAACTTTGGTGAAGGCTCACCCTAACCCGATCAATTGGAAGTCACGAACCCAAGCCTTATAGTCGAATCATGCCACAAATGGTGATGGAAGAACCGTTTGATAAGTGAAAACATTGCCCTAGCTAAGCGACACACTAGCCTAACCAAGAACGCACAATGAGTATCAACTCACCAAATTAGCCGTATGCTAAGTATTCTGAATATCAAAGTTGTGTATGTTTTGTTAAGTAGGGATGCCTTTATATAGGCTCCAAAGTCTCAAAATATTCCTAAACACTCCTAAATAAGGAGTTCAAGGCTGGCCAAAACTCTCTTTCCTAAATTAGAGGAATTTTGGCCGAAATAAACAACTAGATAGGAAAAACAACATAAACAAAGATAACTAACAAAATAACTAGTGAATATCACATCCTAAAACATAGTAGATGCAATTCCTAAAATTTAGGGATGCATGTCCAAGATAAGCTGAAATTTTGAATATCAAGCATCCTTCAGATTGTGTGCATCTCAAGCTTCCAATTTAGCTTCCAAAACGTGCATGGGCCTCCCTTGGGCTTCTTGGACGTCCTTGATCCTCCACGCACTTGCTTGAGCCCAAACTTCTTGCATCAGTCCATTAAAGTCAGATTGGAACTTCCTAGCTCTTGCCCTTGTCATTGGCCCAATTGGAACTTGAACTTGCTGCGAGTCTACAAGCTTGATAGTAGGTGCATCCTTAGGCTTGCTCACATCACTACACAATACATGTGTGGCCCTTTTACCATTGTATATGCCTTAATATCTTGAATAATTTCTTTTTTTTTGTTTTCCAGAGACTGCCCTCCTTTAAAAATCCACAATAGCTATCTGTTCCTATGTCATAACCCTATTATTCAGCATACATTGTCATAGCAGACTATTCATCCTGCTCAATAATTGGAAGCTGTGTATCATTGCGATTCTTCTTCCTCTTCCGATTATTCTTCTTCTCTTCAATATCCTTGTCATTTGCTTATTCGTCATCTTCTTCTTCTTTTGATTCTTCTTCATCATTCTTTAGAGACAAAGTTTGTGGTGGCATAAGGAGTACTTTCATCTCAGGGATCATTCTAAAACAAATTAGTTACACTTCTACTCCACCAATTTTTCTTTCTTGGGGAGTTGGGTCATATTCAACACGTCTTCTTCTCCACAATTATATTCAACGATATTTCCCTCACGTGTACTCCATATATATTGACCATGGTCTAAACCATATTCATAACATCTTCTTCATACTCAATAATCATTTGTTGGATTTTTGCTGAAGCTATAGGATATCTAAATATGAATATTTAATTTCTTCGTAATCATCACATGAAAATTTTTAAGCCACTTTTTGTCGTAATTGCTCGTACATTAACATATTGTCATGGAACTTCAACCTTGCTTTTCTTAATTGCTCAAAACCTGTTTACCCATTTTTCTTAATTGCTCCATCGTATTTCACTCTAACATCATATTTCACACCAATTCGAACAATTCACCGAGATATTTTTAGATAGATCTACTTAAAAGTATTAAAAAAATATTCAAACAAGTTTGATAAAATATCTACCCCTTATTAATTCAACTCCATCATTTTGACCAATAGTACATCAACTAATAGTTATATAAGTGGTTTATTAAGTCTCAAGAAATCATGCCTCAACTGGATAAATTCACTTATTTTACACAATTCTTCTGGTTAATTACAAAATAACATTTTAAGATGAGTTTAACTTAAAAAAATCAACCCCCATTCTTAATCAATTTTTGAATTTTTAAGTTTAACATTATCGATAATGAACTACACTAATCTTTTCTAATTCATGAAATTAATAACAACGGTTAAAAAATTCATAACTAATTATGCACGATAATATAAAGAATTAATCAATTTTCAAGTTTCTAAGTTCAATGATGCGATAAATCTTGGGTTAAAAAGCACATGCAAGAGAACATGATCAAATAAGTAATACAATGATAAATAAGATCATCTCTGTAGGGACACAAGAATCAATTTCAATTAGTACCATGTTATAAATTCCTAAATCTTAAGCTAAGCATATTATTTAAATGATGATTTGTGATTTTAAACCTACAAATAATATTGTATTTGAATCTAGGGTTGTCAATCCTAAACCCTAATGACAATATTCAAGCAGACGAAACACAATAGAATGAAATAAATAGATGTAGTCTCGTGCTAAGGACCAAGATTATATAGACCAAAGTGCATTTGACAAAAAGCAGAGATACCGTATGGGCAAGTAAAAGTGGTCTTCTCTTGGTCTTCTGGTGCAATTGGGATTTGAAGGTATGTAGAATAACCATCCAAGAAGTAGTAGTATGCATGTCCTGCTAATCTGTCCAACATCTAATCAATGAATGATAATAGAAAGTGATCTTTCTGAGTAGTCTTGTTCAATTTTTAGAAATTGATGCAAACTATTTGGCCGATTAGCATACTAGTAGGGATAAGCTCAATATTCTTATTGTGGACGACTGTAATCCCTCCCTTCTTTAGGACACACTGAGTTGGGCTCACCCACTTGGAATCTAAAATGAGATACATAATGCTGGCATCTAATCACTTGATCACTTTTTTCCTCATTACCTTCTTTAGCTTCAAACACACTAGGCTTCCACTAATGGGATAAAGTCATCCTCTAGGATGATCTTATGCTGACAAAGAGAGAACTAATATCCTTGACATCCCTGAATGTCAAAATTTTTGGGCTTATTTATGCTTTCCGATCACTTTGAGGAGCTTTTCTTCTTGATCCTGATTCGAAGTGGTAGAGATAATGATAGGCAACTTACTACCCTCATGTAAGTAAACATACATGAGAATGGCTTGGAAGTGGCTTGAGCTCTAGTTTTGGTAGTGTAATGATGGATGATTGTAGTTTTAAACTTGGGTGTCATCTAATTCAAGTGATTATACAGTGTGCACCCACGATATATGCTCTTTAAATTCTGGCTCGTCCACTTCCCATTCATGCTCCTGCATTGGCTTACAGTAAAAGCATCTATACTACGCATGGTCATAAAGTCATAAAAAACGTCAATCCTATAACAATCATCTTCCATGATAGGGTACTTGGCTACTTCGAAGACGTTGAACACTACCTCATCACTAGAGACTTTGAATCACAACTCTCTTTTGTCCACGTTAATACTTGCTTTCTTGTCACTAGGAATGGATGTTCAAAAAGGAGGGGAACATCATGATCTTTCTCTATCTCTGTAAAAATAAAATCAACCAGGAAGATCAAAGTGTCAACCTTAATGAGTACATTCTCAACTATCTCCTTTGGTCTAACCATTAATTGATCTGCAAGCTAGAGAACTATTGATATGGACTTCATATCTCCTAATCCAAGCTTCTAAAATATAGAGAAGAACATGAGATTGATGCTGGACACAAGATCAATGAGCACTTTCTTAAATGTTTGATGACCAATCATAAAGATCCATCATCTTTTTAGATAAATCTTGACTCAAGATTGCACTGTACCCCCTACTCAATGGGATGACCTGAATGCCATCAATTCTCTTCTTCTTTGAAATAAACTCATTGATCCACTTCCCGTAGCTTGGAATCTGTTCAAAAGGATCAAGGAGCAGAATGTTGATATGGAGATTCTTGAATAGTTCTAGAAACTTCTGATAGCGTGGGTGAGATGCTTGCTTGTTCAATCTTTAAGGAAAAGGTGGTGGAGGATATATTCTTTCTGGTGTTGGTTTGACAGACTCTACTAGGGCTTGTCATTGTCCATTACCATAGGCTTGACCCTGAGCTCTTCCTCCTCTTCATTCACCTTTTTCATTGGAGATTTAACTGTTATGGTTACTGCATTCTTTCCCAAGTCTAGTCCACTCAGTATAGTGATTGCATTACAGTACTCCTGCTTGGTAGGCAGAGCTTTAATATTGCTTGAAAGAGTGCTAGTCTATCATACATTCAGTTAGACTACTAGCTGGCCAATTTGTACCTCTAGATTCCTGATAGTGACTTCATGGCTGTTATGGTGGTCATATTATAGTGGTGCCTGTTATTGCCACTTTTGTTGATATAGCTAGAATTACTGTGATGGAGTCCTTGGGCATTGCCAATTTGGATGATTTCTCCAGCCGGGGTTGTACCTAGCAGAATATGGATCATTGTTCCTATTGGTATTACCCAAATAATTAACAGACTCAGCAATGAAAGAGCGGTTATCAATACCATGTAGGCCATTATAGATTTTACAAACCCGAGAGGATAGAGCAGTTTATAGCAAAAATACAATTTTAACTACCTGTGAAATAGCTACCACTTGAGCTTGGAGAGCGGTAATTTGGCTGTTACTTATGTGTAGGCCATCAGCTTTCGTCTTCTTGGTCAATGTTCTTCTAGCTGTTGCATCTAAGTTGACTCGAATTTGTGGCTTACATCTATTGTATAACATTTAGATAAGCATCCATTCAAAAATCTAATAGTGTGGGCAATTGTGGAGTAGGCCATTGTAGCGTTACCAGGCCTCATGCAGTAATTCACTACCATGCTGCTTAAATTGAGAGTAGTACTTCTCTAAGAACTTGTTTGCTAGCTCGTCCCACGTGGTAAAGGTGCCTCAGGGAACAAGTCTACCTATTCCCGAGCATTATCCTTCAAGTTGAACATGAACAATCATAGTTTAATGGCATTGTTGAAGGGATTATTTAATTCCAGCAAGTCCACTCCATTAGTACATTAGTTAATTTAATGTGGCCGTTTGTTTTTGTTATTCCTGTTCGTGGCACCCAAATGGTTACATGCTAAATAATTGCCAATTATAGCATTAGTTTATTACATTAGTTACGAATAGAAAAGATTGTAACCTGTTTCGTGACTTTTGAATTTCTGGGCTTAAACACAGCCATGATGTACGCCCTTTTTAAAGGGATGGACTTAATGAATAAAATCAGACCAGATTATATGATTTAGAAAAACCCAGAATTGAGAATTTTATCTTGTGAATTACCGTGAGTAATTCTTAAGCATGGATTTGCTTGTTTTATGCATGGACTTGTATGTTGTGCGTGGAATTGCATGAATTGTGTACGTGGACTCGTACATTAGTTATCTAACCTAGTTTGTTCCTATCTTTATTTTTCAATCCAATCCTCCAAGATAAATCCTCACATTTTGAATTGCGTACCTAATTCAACTTGTGTTGCTTTGATCATTCGAACCTATTACTATAATTATGTTGGTTTTATCAAACTGATCCAAGTCACTACGCTTCCCCACGTTATTTGCTGACTCCTTTTATTTAAACGAAAAGTTTGTTCAATTTCTGGATCGTACTCAGAAAGAGGTTGATTGTCATGATGGGTATGTGGCATACACCTCTTGCAACTCTACTTACACTACAAAACTCAACAAAGGAGATCAAGTGTATTGATGAACAGAGAGCGTGTAATAAAGCTTAGTCTCAAAATCAAGAAAACTATATCCTATATTAGCGACAAAATGATTCAAATATATCCTCTACAATGGTGCCAAAAACTTGATATGATAAATTTTGGGTTAAAAAGCACGTGCAAGAGAATACGATCGCATAAATAATAAAGCAATATATAAGATCGTCTCCATAGGGACAGAAGAATCAATTTCAATAAGTACTAGATTATGAGTTCCTAAATCTTAAGCTACGCTGATTAATTAAATGATGATTTATGATTGTAAACCTACAAATAATATTGTACTCAAATCTAGGATTGTCAATCCTAAACTGTAATGACAGTATTCAAGCAAACAAAACAGAATGGAACAAAATAAACTTATGTAATCTAATGCTAAGGAACAAGGTTGTTAATCTCAATCTAAGAACATACAATATGAAATAATCAAGTAATTAAAAAAAGAAGATTGAATGATGAAACAACTCCTGTATTGCAAGCTATGAAAATACCTTGTTACTTGAATGATCTGAATTGTTGATTACAATCCTTAAAAATAAAAGTGATAAAAACTAAAAGCTAGGTCTAAAAGCTAAGAATGTTTGAATGAATCTTTCTCCAATACCTAGCTACCCTATTTGTACTAATAATCGTTCCTAAACAGGTGAGATTTCACCATTGCTCTCTTGAAGCTTCTACTTAGTAAAGTGAAGATTATTGGGTGTATGGGTTGTCCATCTTTTTTTCTTACTTTGTAGCTCAGTTGGCTTTTGGATTACAATAAGGCATAAAACCAGAGCATATTAGCTTCTCGATATACATGTTTGATCATAACCTCCCAATACAATTCTCATTATGGATCCTACATTATTGCGCGAGGGAAAACTGGGCAGGAGTGGTAGCATGTCAGCCTCACATGGCCTTGAGTCCCTGTTACGACGTTCAGGTATGACAACTTAAGCATTGACCGAGCGAAATCCTTCCTGAATAGAGTTCCATCCTCGGAAGCGTATAGAGCCAAAACTTGTCTTGTAATAGGACTGTTCATCAGCTCCTGGTCAGATATTAGAACTCCTCTCCCCCTCACGAGGTTCTTGTAATACTGCGAGTCCAACTGATGAGAGGTCGTTTTGACACGCCTCTGATGCAATATAGATTATAAAGTAGGGTTGTCGATCCCACGAGGAATGAGGTTGCACCTTACTCGGCTTACTTACTATGTTTTAGGAATTTTATATCTTTGGTTTCTTTGATTTGGTTTAGGTGGCAACTAACAAGCTAACACGCTTAAAATGAAAATGCAACCAACTTAAATCATGCAAAATCACAACAACAACAACAACAAAAGATTAATGACAAGCAAATTAAACAAAAGTGGTATGATACCAAAGATCACTTAAACAAAATTATGGTTTGAAAGGTTTATTAAGTTCGTATCACGATCCGGGTGTTTCAAGGCAACTAATCTATGCTCTCGCACTAGATTAGTCTAAGTTGATCTTTACCTAGGATTAAGTGAGCTCGATGTGCTCTCGCCCCCATGAGTCACTTAATCCTAACTAAACAACAACTAAGGAGGAGTCCACATCTCACGAGGCAACGAATCAACAAGTTAATATTTCGATCGAGTCTATCTCCTCTCGGTCTCAAGACTCGATTATTAACTTTGGTTCTAAGTGATCAAATTAGACCAAGCTTTAAGTCTTTTAACAAGTACATGAACCATTTTATTTTAACCAATCAAAACCATAAACAAGCTTAAGCTTTCAAGGCATCACACCACCAAGTAAACTACTCACACATATTTGTACAAAACATAAACAAAAACATACTTAATACTTAAACACACTTAACGTACATTTTATTTACATGATGAGCAAGGAAAAGCAAGAATGGAAAAGGTAAGAGAGGTTTACAAATTCCAAGCACAAGCTTGGTTCTTCTTTTTCTTCTTCTTCTTCCTTCTCCTTCTTTTCCTTCTTTTTTCTTCCTTTCTTTCTCTCCTTCCTTTGGTACGTTTTTTTTTTCTCCTTGGTGGCTGCCACCTTTTGTTTTTCTTCTTTAACATACTAATCCTAAGTCATATTACAAGCCAAAATTAACTTAACAACTAATTCTTTTACAAATATCTTAACAACTCTTCCATCCATGTTTCTAGCTTTAGGACTTAGCAACAACAAGTTAAAAGAAGTGTACCCATCCTTGTTCCCTTCAAGTCACAGCCAAATTGAGTCATCTTATCCTCACAAAATGGCAGCCACGGATTTGGGCCAAGAAGCCCAAAGTTGGCCCAAATAAACCACCAAGTTTGGCCCACTCGGATAGAATCGGCCCATGATATTGGATCAAGCAGTTTCCCAACTTAGACGACGAAATAGAAGACGTCGTTTGCACAAATTGTAGCTACTGATGTCTTCTTTGCAATGCCGCTGACGGCGCATCAATCCGATGTTGGACGGGAAAGTTATGAATTTTTTAGTAGCAAGAGGTCAAGTCTGACGCCCTCCACGGGTAGCTACGGTTTAGACCATTTCTTGCAACATTTTGCCTTGTCAAGTCTGTCTTGCTTGCTTCCTCGAGGTCTTGGTCGTGCCTCCTTAGATAATTGTCCATAAAGCTCCTAAAAAGCAAGAAAACATAAGAAAAGCAAACAAACACGACAAAAGAACAGAATGTACAAAAACAAGACAAAGACATAGAAAACTCGTAAAAACGATAAGTAACAAACGCTAAATTTACACTAAAATGTACATAGGTAATGAGTGTTTTTGACACTCATCACCAACCTCCCTTTAGATTCTATCGAAGGTGACCCTCCATCGAGGCTCTTTCTCGTGCACTCGATTGTTTAAACAAGTGTTGACTCTATGTAAAAGACACTAGAAGGTTAAACTCTCGAGGATAGTAAAGTGTATCACTCATATAATGTGTATGGTCAACTTCCTATCACTCGCATACAGGTCAGTATCTCAAAGCATCCTACGTCCTACTCAGCGCTGTCTAAAAGTTGCAGTGGTTGTCAATGATGGGGGGCTTTTTCATCGGGTTGTAATGGGGATAAAGGTCAGGGTGAGGTAAAAATATATATGGATAGTGGCTAAACCACCCAATCCGAGGACTTAATACAAGAACTAAGCAGTCACTCGACTATTCTAGAACATTCTCACCAAATATAATAATCATACACTCCCCAATATCCCAATATACTAAGACCGAGAAGCCCAAGTTTCTCCTAGAAACATGCCTTATTGAATATCACATTCTTTTTCTTTTCTTTTTCCTTTCTTTTCATCTTTTTTTTTCTTTTTCTTGACTTTCTCTTTTCTTCTTTTTTTTTTCACATGCTAAAACAACTATACATACTTAGCACGTTCTAGGTAAAAACTCGGCTTCTAACCTGGCCATAATACAAATCCCAAAAAAAATAAACCAAATGAAACCCAAGCTACCAACTAATCCCAATATACAATCAAACATAAAAGTCCTCGAATTGGATGATCAAAGGTAAGGAAGATGGACGATATAAGGTTTGTAGTCAGCTTCCTAATCTAAGATCAAGAAAAGTCTAGGCTCAAATGGTTTAAACAAGGGATATAATAGGGATTTTGTCTCTAAAGCTCTAGGCTCAAATATCAAAGAATGCCCCATCATCTCACTAACTTCCACGCAACCTAGACTACGATAAGTACTAGTAGGATGCCTCGATCAACTAACACTAGTATGCACCTCATGAAAAATAGAGACTGGTGTCTCATCCGTCGGCTAAAATCCTCACAAGGTACACTCAAAAACTCTCTAGTCTAGTCTACATAGTGAAACTACTCGTTTAATCAACCAAGTATGAGGTTTCCACCCATTCCTAGGCTTTGTGCTCGAATTAAATCCCCTAACTAAGAGTTTGATAAAATTCTAACACAAGTTAAAAATTTTTGAGGGGGGTCAAATTTTTGAAAAATTCTTGCCAAGTCTAAACCTACATATCATAGACACTCTAAACAACCTAAGAAAGGAAGATTCCTAGAAGGAACCCTCCCCCACACTTGAATGACACATTGTCCTCAAGGTGTCTAAAACACGCATACAAAAACACAAATATCACACAAAAGTAAAAACACAATCATGCAAGTAAGCTAAAACAAAGATAAGCAAACAAACCCACATGATAAATTTAAAACACCAAAGAGCAAATAAAGTAAAATAAATAAAAAAACTAAGGAATTAGGAGCTCCCTGTCAATCCTATGCTAGAGGCTGCGGAGGAGAATGTGGTGCTAAAGTGAAACCAGCACCGAAGTTTTCGGCCCATTGTCGCATCCATGCCGCTTGCTCCCTCTGCTGCTCCATAAATGCTCGCTGCTCAGCGTAGAACACGTGTTGCTCCTCTATCTGCACTCTCTGGTGCTCCTCAATGCGAGCAGTCGATGACATTACATGCTGAAGCTGGACGCCATATTCCTGAAGCTGGTCTTTGTAGCCCTGCAGCTGCAACTGCATCGCAGCAAACTGGTCATAAAGATCTACCTGCGGGCGTGAAGACTGATGGCTGGGTCTAGCCTCGTCATGATGTTCTTCCTCCTCCTGCTCCTGAGGGTCAGGTGCTTGTACCGGCATTGGAATGCCTAATCTGGTAAGGGTAGCTAAGACCGCCTAGCACTCCTCCCACGGCTTGTACTGCACTATCTCTATGTTATTTCTTGTCATCGTCTTCTTGATCAGCCTGCTATAGTTGAGCTTGTCAATGTCAAGATCCACCGGCTCCATATATGACCCTGTATGCTCTGAAAATCTTGCAGGAAAATGGTGACATGCAATGCGAGAAATGATATGACCTAAGTATAGATGCCTAGGTTCCCTATCGTTAATAGAATGTGCAAAGCAGTCAACCACCATAGCATAAGTGTTAAATCTAACATCATGGCGGAGGCAGTCGATGGCATATAGTTGAGATCGGAAAACCTTAGACTCTTCCTATTGACCACAGAAGGTCAGGGTCATAAAGCAATGGAGGATACCTAAGTATGGTTCTCTAATCAGCGCATTAGGCACCTTCCCCGACTCGTATCGAGCGAAACTAGTAATCTCATGCCATGCCTGATGGGCTAACCTACTTGGTTCAAAAT
>SOPF01026685.1:12322-94032 GCA_012979155.1 Hypericum perforatum | reverse complement strand
TATGGAAGGATGTAGAAGAGTATGGAAGCCCATAGAATAGTATGGAAGGAGATAGAAGGGAGTAGAATAATGTAGAGATTCCTAGAGTGTGGAGCATTCTAGAGAATCAATCTCCACCGTAGGATAGAATTGATCTCCACCATTGATTGAGGAGGTGGAGTAGTATAAATAGGGGTAGGAAGCTTCTTAACTAACCAAGAAAAGCAAGAAAGAGAGAAGAAAAAGAGAAATAAAGGAGAGGAATCCTAAGAGAGAAAGGCTTCTCATAAGTGAAGAAGAGTGAAGTATTCCCAATTAGAAAGAGTGAAGTGAGATACTCGTTCCTTTGTAAACTTTCTCTTGTACATTTCAATAAAGTTATTTATTTGAGTGAGTCTTTGTGTCTTGGATGGGGTGAGTGTACAAGAGTTTCCATAGCTCGTGATCCTGGTAGAGGTTGAGGTGTCGTGTTTCTCAACAGTGGTATCAGAGCAAGGTTCGCGGTGGTAGAGGAACGGGAATATTGATAGTGTGATGGCATCAAACATGTCGAAGGTGTTTGAGCTCCCACTCTTTGATGAGAAGACCAACTTCACGTTGTGGCAGAGTACGATTCAAGACCTATTGGTGCAGCAAGGTCTGGATCAAGCTCTAGATGAGGAGAAGCCAGCCTCCATGAGTGAGAGAGAATGGAGCATGATGCAGAAGAAGGCTGTGAGTACAATTCGGTTGGCACTTGCTCCCGAGATTAAGTTTAGTGTATTGAAGGAAACCACACCGAAGGCGTTGTGGGATAAGCTCGAGGGAACCCATGCATCCAAGTCACTCACAAATTGATTATGCTTGAAGATGGAATTGTACTCGCTCAAAATGAAGGAAGGAGGTAATCTTCATGATCACATAAATATGTTGGGAAAAGTACAATTTTAGTACCTGTGGTTTCGCACTTTTTGATATATGATCATGTACTTTAAAAACGACCAAACGAGTTCTGACGTTAGCTTCGGAATTTCACTTTTAGGCTCCGGAGACTTTCCGAACCTAAACTTGTCCCGAACCTCAAAACTACGCTGTTTTGAGGCCGAGGTGGCTGCCACTTATTAAATTTTTTTACTCAATTATTATTATTATTTTAGTCCCTTACTTGTTGAAATTTTTCAAAAATACTCTCTCTCCCCTCTTTTCATCATCTTCTTCCTCTCTCTCTCTCTCCACCCTTCCCCCACCTTCATCTTTTCCTTTTCATTTTGTTAGAGCAAAAAATAAAAGCTCCTTTTCGAAAGGGTTAAAAAGGATATTTGTCCTCCTTGAAGGAACCCTCGCGGATATTTACCCTCCTTGGACGGACCCTCGCAGATATTTGCCCTTCTAAGTGGGACTTCTCCGATAAAGTTTACCCCCTTAAAGGAACCCTCGCGGATATTTGCCCTTCCAAGAGGGATCTCCTCCTTAAAGGGACACCCTTCCAAGAGGGATCTCTTCGATAAGGTTTACCCTCCTGAAAGGTACCCTCACGGATATTTGTCCTTCCAAGAGGGATCTCTCCGATAAGGTTTACCCTCCTGAAAGGTACCCTCGCGGATATTTGCCCTTCCAAGAGGGATCTCCCCGATAATGTTTACCCTCCTTGAAGGGACTCTCGTAGATATTTGCCCTTCCAAGGGTGACTTGCCAATGATGTTTACTCTTGAAAGAGCTCGATAATTCGTCCTCTATGAGGAGGGTAACGCGCGGCCACCTGCTTCAAGAAGTAAGTTGGCCGATTTCTCCCTTCCGGAAGGAGGGGTGTGAAGACCTTCCCTTTCGGAAGGAGGGGTATGAAGACCCTCTCCCCTTTCGGAAGGAGGGGTGTGAGAACCCTCTTTCCTTTTGGAAGGAGGGGTATGAAGACCCTCTTCCCTTTCGGAAGAAGGGGTGTGAAGACCCTCTTCCCTTTCGGAAGGAGGGGTGTGAGAACCCTTTTCCTCTTTCGGAAGGAGGAGTGTGAAGACCCTCTTCCCTTTCGGAAGGAGGGGTGTAAAAACCCTCTTCCTCTTTCGGAAGGAGAGGTGTGAAGACCCTCTTCTCTTTCGGAAGGAGGGATGTGGAGACCCTTTTCTCTTTCGGAAGGAGGGCTGTGAGAACCCTTTCTCTCCCTTCGGAAGGAGGGGTGGGGTGTGAAGACCCTCTTTCCTTTTCGGAAAGAGGGGTGTGGAGACCCTTTACTCTTTTTCGGAGAAAGAGGTGTGAAGACCCTTTTCCCTTTTGGAAGGAAGGGTGTAGAGAGGCATTCTCCCTTTCGGAGGGAGGGGTGCGGAGAGCCACTTTGCCTTTCGGAAGGAAGGGTATAGAAAGGCATTCTCCCTTTCGGAAGGAAGGGTGCGGAGAGCCACTTTGCCTTTCGGAAGGAAGGGTGTAGAGAGGCATTCTCCGTTTCGGAAGGAAGAGTGCAAAGAGTCACGTGGCTTTTCGGAAAGAGGGGTGTAGAGAGGCACTTTCCTTTTCGAAGAGAAGGATGTAGAGAGGCACCTTTCCTTTCGGAAGAAAGAGGGTATAAAGACCCATTTGTCTTTTCGGAGGCCTTGCCTTTCGAAGGAAGAAGTGCAACAGACAGGCAAGGTGATAAGAGACCGTGCGCGGTCGGTCTTCTAAGAGAGGAGATGATAAAACTGGGTTCCGAGTAAATCGAAAGGAATAATTCCTAGTGAATTGAAGATAATTACTCCGTTCAGGTAAGGATGAGCATCTACGAAGATAAGTGTAAGAGGAATCCGAACGCAAGGAGGAGACATAGCCCTAGTACGAGGAGGAGACGGAGTCCTAGTGCAAGGAGGACACGGAGTCTTTCGCCTATATAAGGAACGCTCGAGGACAGCATAAAGGATCCAACATCAACCACACAAATCTTCACAAAAGCTCAAAGCCTCTATTTTAGTTCTTAAGCCGGGCATTAGCGCTTGGTTAGGAGGTCGGGCATTAGAGCCTGATAGTTGGCCAGGCATTGGAGCCTGGTTAGGAAGCTTAGTTAGGTGAGGGTAGTGGTGATCGTTCGATCACGTTTGTTTCCGTTGGGCGCCGACCTTGAGACGAGCCTTCAAGCCGTCAAGAGATCGTCCTTGACACCTTGTTACATTTTCCCCACATCAATATCAAAGGGTTTGGTAGGGTGAAATTGAATTTGATTTATAATTTTTTTTCCATAATATAGTTCGTGGCATCCAATTATTCCGCAGAATTTATTTACAAAACTTTATCGTCGTGTTTGATTTGTTAAGAGGATTGAGAAATTTATTTTGAATCCAACTCTTTGTTCCTATTTGGTTAGATCATGAATTTCATTTGGACATCTTATTTTAAAAGCCTGCCAATGGTAAATATAATACATACGTTAATACTTTTACATCAGTTAATGTATGGGCTTGTTAAGAAACTAAAAGTATTAAATTAATTTGCAAATAAATTAATGTACTGCATTTCGTGGAAAACTCTCTCATTCTTTGTAAACAAGAACCTGATGATTGATTTTTACTGATGCCTCGGAAAAACATTAATTTTACTGATAAATTATCTCACCCCTTGGTGGAAAATTGAACCAAATGAGACGTATTTTCGGTGTCAATACTATACTAGTCCAAGATGGCTGCCTTAATTCTCTTGAAGATACGTCAACCAGTCAAAGAAATTTTGGCAGTCATTTTCAGTCCACTAGTTATGGCATGAATAATTAAATATCCGGTGTAGGTTGGACTTCATCTCTACTCCGTGAATTTAAGGGATGCTCACTTTGACTATGTCCATAGCTCGGTATAATTTTCCACCAAAATTAATGCAGGGTATTGTTATTTTTAGTTGACTTAGTTTGAGAACGCCTTGCTTTGAGAATGGGAGACCTAGTGGGCAGCTTTTCGGAGTTCAGGTCGTTAAGGATTGCTAAATGATTTTATTGTAGTATCCACTAATTTTTAATATCATCATAAAATTTTTAGTTGAATATAAAAATTATTGCTATTTCATACTATTGACATGACAACAAAATTTGGATTAAGATTGTTTTAATGCTTGAAATGGTAATCCGATGTTTGTTTACCATAAACAAAATGCTTCCCTTGGAATCAATGAGCAAACGGACTGAATAAGTTATAATTTGTGAGCTTCATTTAATAAAATTTTGTTCTTAATAATTTGAAAGGTAGGCTGTCATCTGATTAAGAGAAATGAGCAAACAAATTGGTCGTTAAAAAAAATGAACAGGCTCGTAATATGATCGTAACATTTCACATGCAAATCAAACAAAAAGATACTAAAAAAATTGCGAGTGTCATAGTATAACAACAGTTCAAATAGTCGTTTGTTAGGCCATGTGGGGCCAAACATAATTGCACGAAACATGGGATAGGATCCAATTTGATGGGGATCATCAATGGTAATAGTACTCACGAGGCTGTCTTCGATCGTCTCCTATCTTCATTCAATTGCGCACTCATAAAAGCATCATTGACCTTGTGAAGTGTCCTGAGCACGTCGCCGAGGTTCGCCCGTTGGCTAGGCGATTCCTCCGAGCAAGAAACTTCAATCTCCAGAACGGATGTCAAACAATGGGCCTCGTGTTGTCTCACCTTCATATTGTACAAGAAGGATTGGATCCGCTACTTGGATTGCATTTTCTGGTAATGCTTCCTTGGTGAAGTCTATAAGATTTAACCCGTCTACGAAGATGTCATCGGTTGGTCGTCTTCCGGAGAACATCTCCAATAGCAGAATTCCATAACTGTAGATGTCACCCTCTTTTGAAGCTGCAACACCTTGCCCGTATTCTGCAGCTCAAGAGTTGCATTAATCAAAATCAGGATTTCAATTTTGTCGATCCTTTGTCATTTTGAAATGTAACAAAGTTATTAATCTTTTCAAACGACATCAGTTGAATCTAGAATTTCATTTCTTTTTTAATCCTATAGCTGGATAAATTATGAAAGGCTCGTTAAATTCCATGCAACAAACTAAAACGAATTAAAATTCTAACATTTTGATGGACAAATATTAAGTATGGAAACCATATACCATATACCTGGTGCGACATATCCAGTTGTTCCTGGAATGGCGAGTGTGCTGGTTTGACTCTCCAATGCGGTCGGCGATGTTGAAAGGAACTATGCTAGTCCGAAATCCCCGACGTGTGCAACCATATCATCATCAAGAAGAACATTGCTGGGTTTCAAGTCACGATGAACGATTGGCACTTCGGAAAGATCATGAAGATAGTGCACTGCCGAAGCTACATCAATTGCAATACTCAGCCTTTGCTGCATGTTTAATCTTCTTGGTGGTTGATTGACTTCGGAGTGAAGCCAATTCTCCAGATTTCCGTTGGGCATAAACTCGAAGATTAGAGCTTTGAAGTCATTACCTTGGTAGTCCAAGCTGGAGCAGTAGGTAATGAGCTTCACCAAATTCCTGTGACGAATGTTACTCATTGCACTGCATTCGGCTACAATGCTCTTGGCCGCTCCTTGTTGTTCAAGATTGAGGACTTTGACTGCCACAAGTCTTTCCACTCGGTCGAGGAGCCCTTTATACACAGAGCCAAAACTTCCATATCCCAGCAAATTTCGGGAAGAGAATCCACTAGTTGCGTCATGTAGATTCTTGTAAGAAACCATGATGTGCTGTTTCGGCCCCAACTTTGGACTTGTTGGCTTCGGTTTAGATCGCTTCTTCCAGAAGAGAAGTAACAAGACTATTACTGTAGCAACAAACAACACCACACAACCCATTACTATTGGAAGCTTGAGCTTAGCAGCAGTACTCTTTCTTTTCTTTGATCTTGCGGATGGACATTTTGGAAGGTGAAGCTCAGGGATGCCACCGCATAGCCTACTATTTCCCTCCAAGAAGATAGCACTTGCATTCCCAAAGACTCCTCCGGTCGGAACCTCGCCCTCAAGATTGTTAAAGCTGATGTTTAAGTACTGCAAGTACATCAGGTTTTGTAGAGCTTTTGGAATTTTCCCGGTCATGTTATTTTGTGAAAGATCCAAGATCTGGATTCCCTTCAACGAGGCCATGGCTTCAGGGATCTCTCCTTGAAAGGAATTTCCTTGCATGTAAAGTTCTTCCAAACTCACACAGCCTCCGATGGTTGAAGGAATTTCACCAGACAGCAAGTTGTAAGAGACATTCAATATACCAGTTGTTGTTAGCTTTCCTATTGTTAGGGGTAAGTTCCCTGATAAAGGATTTTTAGAAACACTAAAGTATACTAACAATGAAGGAATGTTTAGGATCTCATCAGGTATCTTTCCAGTGAGATTATTTGCATCAACATAGAGGGAATTAAGATGTTGACAATTTCCAATGAAAGGAGGTATCACCCCTTCTAGTTTATTGGAATCCAATGCGAGAACTGACAGCTGGGTTAGGTTTCCTATGGAGGATGGTATACTACCCGATAACATGTTCCCGTCTAAGGCTAGTGCTTGGAGTTTTTCCAGCTTCCCGATGTAGGACGGAATTGAGCCTATATGGTGGTTACCCTCGAGGCCTAGTGCAATCAAGCCTGTGAGGTTATAAAAAGCAGGTGGAATTTTACCGTAAATTTGGTTGTCAGACGCCAATATCATGTTTAATCGGGATGAAAAGTTGGCTATAGAATCGGGCAGAACACCTCCAATATTGTTTTTCCCGAACGTTAAGGTTTCGAGGTTTCTACATCTTGCTAAAGATGCTAAAAAGTCAAGGTCATTAGAAGAATTTCTTACTATATTATTGACCTCAATGTTGAACTCCCTTAAACTAGAGAGATCTCCTACCTTAGAAGGAATTGTTCCAACAAAATTGTTTTGAGAAATGTCAAATATTTGCAGCTGAGATGCATTAGGTAATGAGCTTGGAATTTTACCAGAGAGTTGATTCGCCCCAAATGCGGCAACTATGAGGTTGGGAAGAATGAAGCCCTTGTCAGGAAGCCCTCCATGGAATTTGTTGTCATCTAATGACAACTTTTCCATGGAAGAGATGTTGAATATAAATGGAGGGATCACTCCAGATAGATTGTTGATTCCAACCGTGAACACGGTTAGTTTTTTCAGCCCACTCAGCTCTCCCGGAATCTCTCCCACCAATCTGTTTCCTCCCACCGAAAGTACTTGCAGTGAAGTAAGGTTGCCAAGGGATGATGGAATCATTCCGGAAAGCGTGTTTGCATAAAGTCCCAGAAATTGCAGCTTCAACAACGAACCTAGCAGAGGCGGAATCTTCCCGCTGATGTTGTTCTCTTGTAAATCCAGACCCTCAAGGTTGGAACATGAGGTCAAGTTGATAGGTATTTCACCCCCTAAATTGTTGTTGTTAAGTTTGAGTCCTTGCAAACGGAACAACTTGCCAACTTGGTGAGGTATTTCGCCGTGGAAGTTGTTGTTTTCTAGATTGAGGACCCTCAGAAAGCTTAAATTTCCGATGTGAGGTGAAATAGGACCAGACAGCTTCTGACCTTTCAGGGTCAAATTTGCCACCCTCCGATGGCGAATGTTGCATGCAACTCCATACCAGCTGCAGTGAGGAATGGAGCTATTCCAGGAATTCAGGGTTCCAAGAGGATCACCGGTAATACTCTCTTTAAAACGAAATAGAGCGAGTCTATCGGTCTCATTTCCTAGGGAGCTGGCTTCAACGGATTGAAAATGAACAGAACTAATAAGAACCACTTGCAGATACACGAGCATTTGCATGGAGAATCTGATAATTCTACTGCTCAACCTCATTGGATCTTTAGATATTTTGGTGGTTGGAGATGGTTTATGTTTCTTGATGGAACTTATATCCGCACCTTAAACATCCATATATAGATCTTTTGCAGCTTCTTTGGACCTTTTTCCGGGACAGACTTTTCTTTGGCCCCTTTTCCGGGACACACTTTTCGTTGTGGAATTATTTTCCCAGAAGACCAAGACTTTTTGATCATTATGAATAATGGCGCTGGAAGATTTGGTTGTCACCGCAAAAAAAAAAAAGATTTTAATTAGATTGCATAAAAGAGGTTGTGTCATGATGATAAGTTGGATAACAAACTTTAATTTTATAATCGAATTTTAGTTGTTTATTTTCTTTATAAGAATGAGATTATTGTCACCGAATATAGCTAAATAGATTTCGTAGACAGTGTCTCTTTTGGTTTACTAATTGTTGATTCGTTCCATACGGTTGTTAGAGTTATCTTTCCTGTCGAGTAGATAAAATGATTTCTTGGAGCATGTGATCCCTGTCGTGCAAACATGCACCTTGATAGACTTAAGTTCGAGATGTGAATTATAAAATATCATTCGATTGAATTTCGTATAAAAATTTAAAATTTGAATTATGAATCATATGACAGATGAATTTGGGTTTCCATTTGTGCGAGGTGTAGAAGAATTACAACGTTGTGACAAGACAGCACGGCTGGCTTCACGACGCGACCGACGTTAACCCAGAATGAACCTACGACAATCACATGACGTTTAGGAAGACGACCTCGTGATTGTAATTTCAAAGACATATAAAAAGTAAGTCGTAAAAATATTAGGACAATTACCACTTTTCCCAACCATATTGTATTTATAGTAGTACAATTTGCACCTAGAACTAACCTAAATTAGTGTCATCTAACAAACTAACAAGATGGAACATTAACATTTTCTGATCAATTAATTTGTCATTTAGTGACATAACATTGTCACGCTCAGTTTAAGTGCGTACAATTTTGGATTCGTGATTTTTTAGGACTTGGATTTAATAGGGATGTCTAAAAAGTAATCCCCACCATGGAAATTATTTTTAGTCCATTAGACGAAAATTTTGAACTTAAATTGTTTTTTCGATTGTTTATCTTTGAATATTGGTAATGCGTAACATTCATATTGGTACCAGTAACTATGAATAATGGTACCAAGTGGCAGTAATATCGGTATCAGGATTGTAAATATTGGTAACCAGTAGTAGCAATATTGGTAGCAAGTATTCTTTAATATTGGTACTTGTTTAATATTGGTATCAGTATTTTTTAATATTGGTACCGGTGTTTTTAATATTGGTACTGGTGTTCTTTAATATTGGTACTGGTGTTCTTTAATATTGGTACTTAGTAGCAGCAATATTTTTTAACAACCTATCAAATAAAAAGAAAAAAAGATACAAACCAGTCTCAAGCCCACAACACACCTACAAGCTAACAGTCCTGGGAGACAAGTGGGGCATATAACCCTTCACTAGCTAGCCAACAAGCCTAGTAGTCTGATGGAGAAAAGTAAGCCATTCAAAACCCATGCTAACTAACAATCCTGGTAGTCAGGACAGGCAAACAAACAAGTCAATGGGAATAGCCAGAAAAATATCGTCAATGGACGAACCTATAGAAGGACTGTCTCGACATATATTGTCCAATGTGGCTGATGAGCAAAGCCAGGAAGCTCGGCTACCAGTTGTCTTCCATGAGGTGAGTGAGAGCATCTACCACCATATTCCTCTCTTAGAAAATATACGTGATGTGTATCTACAGTTGTGCTCTGAGTTGAAACATGCGCAGCCAGCAGGACCACCATCGCCAGGGGACCACAGCCTGTGGTGTTTAAAACTTCGACAATACATACATAAAGTCTATCTCTAGCTACAGTCTGTACCAACCATGCTGATGTACAAACCCTACTACAAGGATGGCTGCTAGGAGTTCTGTCTTGAAAACAAAATAGCTTGAGATAGAGTGACTAAAGCATCCCTGGATGAAATCCGAGCATGTACGGAACACCCCTGCCGAGCAGCCCAGTCCCAAAACTCCAAGAGAGCTGCCATCCGTATTATACTTAAGCCAACCTAGAGAAGGGCATCGCCAAGTCACCTCAATAATGCATAGTGCCCAGCCCAGCCTCGTTGCAATATAGAGATCCTAAAATAGAGTTTACTCCCGCTGCAAGGAGAAGCACTACCCAGTGTCGAAGATAGTAGTCTCGCTCACCATGTGATGGAAGAGCACAAACAACGCATCTATGATGCTGATCACAAAAAGTGTGTGCATTGTATTCCATCCACAATAGCCAACTCATAGTCACAACCGCCACCCTCCATAGTACGCCAACCTGGAGGATGAACTGTTGCCATATCACCTCCATCATGAGCTCGTTGAGGCTCAAGAATGGCCTCCATTGAACCCCAAAAAGACCAAAAACGTACCTCCAAAAGGCGGCCGCAATCGGGCATTGAATTAGTAGTAGCAATATTGGTACTAATTCAATATTGGTACCTTTGCTCTGCAATACTGGTACCTTTATTGTGCAATATTGGTATATTTGTTCTGGAATATGGGTACATTTGTTCTGCAATACTGGTCTTGGTATATATCTTCTACATAATATAGAGTTGGATTGTCGTTGTTTTTTTTATGCTAACAAGACGTTTGATTTTGTGAGAAGATGAAGAAAAAGGGAGATGAAAACCACAATATAAATTAAGAAAAGATGGTCAGAGAAGATAAACCGTGATTAATTTTGGCTGTAATATTTTGGAGGTGTAATTATTTTTTAGAGATTTTATTTTTGATTGTTGGTCCGTTACTAACTTAGTGGCATAATTTAAGGATTATGATTCTCTATTTAATGGTTTCCTATTTTTTAGGATTGTAACTAGTTAGTAGTATACCAATTATACCCTCCTTCTCACCATGAAGATTAACACTAATCCTCACTGAATTTGGGTTGGACTTTTTAGATTAGGAATCAAAATTAGGATTTTATTTTAATTTTTTTTTGCGTCAACGTAACCTAAAAAATAGGAATATGACATAACGGTAAGACGCAAAATCTACAAACCAACTGTAAGTTAAAAATGGCACAGGATTGAGTACTAGAATAGATAATTTTGTACGGTCTAAGATCATCTGCTACGGGGAAGGCGCACATCTTCTCCATGCCACATGGCGGTTTGTCATTGGATGAGCCACTGCACCACGCTAACATACGTAACACATGTGAGTGCCATGCATGTCAGCATGGTGCCCCATGCCATCAGGCCAGCGTGGCGTCGCGGTCGACATGGCCCGTCCCGATTGGGCCACATCAGCAGGCCTGGACAATCAATTTTTTTTAATTTTTGTCAAAATAAAAAATACCAATTTTTTTAAAAAAGTTCTTTTTACCATTTTATGTTCGAACAAATTTGTTTTAATATAGTTCATAATTTTATAAATTTTTTTGTATCCAATTAGTATTATTTTTTAGGGTTCCAAAAATTTGTGCGATTTAGAATCATTTGAAAAATCTATAAATAAAAACCAATCTTATATCAAATTTTCACACCAATGCACAAAATTCCCTCTCAACTTTCTATTAGTTCTAATCAAAGTTATGGATCTCAATGAGTTTAGTGAAGATGTTGATTGGACCGATCTTAAATCGTTTAGTCCAAATCACGGTTTTTTTCCCAAGATATTTCAGGTCAAGGAGAAATTTCGATTTTCAACATTTACCAAGAAACTAAGGAAGTAAGCAGGTCCAAGTAATTTTCATTAATGTCAAATTCTCGTAGTTGAGATGAATTAATTAAGGAGCTTGGATCTTACGAGAGTTAGTTTCATCCCAAATTGAGTCACTTGCCACTGATGTGAAATGGATGAAGCTAACAAGTACCTAGTGCAAATACAAAAGTAGTTGCTATTAGCATAAGCTTATAACGTAGAACTTCATTAATATCCAAGGGTTTGGTAGGTTGAAATTGACTTTGCTTTAGATTTTTTTTTCATAATTTAGTTCGTGGAATCCATTTATTCCGTAGAATTTATTTACAAAGCTTTATCGTCGTGTTTGATTTGTTAAAAGAATTGAGAAATTTATTTTGAATCCAACTTTTTGATCCTATTTGGTTAGATCATGAATTTCATGTGAACATCTTATTTTAAGAGCCCGCCAATGGTAAATATAATACATAAGTTAATATTTTTACAACAGTTAATGTACATGCTTGTTAAGAAACTAAAAGCCTTAAATTAATTTGCAAATAAATTAATGTACTTACTTCGTGCAAAACTCTCTCAATCTTTGTAAATCGGAACCTGATAATTAATCTTTACTGATGCCTGGGAAAATATTAATTTTACTAATAAAATATTTTGTGGCGTCTACCCCACCCCTTGGTGATAACTGAACCAAATGAGACGTATTTTGGGTGTAAATACTATACCAGCCCAAGATGGCTGCCTTAATTCTTTTGAAGATACGTCAACCAGTCAAAGAAATTTTGGCGGTCATTTTCAGTCCACTAATTATGGCATAAAATATCCGGTGTAGTTTGGACTTCATCTCTACTCCGTGAATTTAAGGGATGCTCACTTTGACTATGTCTATAGTCCGGTATAATTTTCCACCAAAAAAGGAAGGTTACTGTTATTTTCAGTTGACTTAGTTTGATAATGCCTGACTTTGAGAGTGGGAGACCTAGTGAACATCGGATTGCTAAATGATTTTATTGTAGTATCCACTAATTTTTAATATCATCATAAATTTTTTAGTTGAATATAAAAAATTGTTGCTGTTTCATACTATTGACATGACAACAAAATTTGGATTAAGATTGTTTTAATGCTTGAAATATTAATACGATGTTTGTTTACCATAAACAAAATGCTTCCCTTGGAATCAATGAGCAAACGGAATGAATAAATTATAATTTGTGAGCTTTATTTAATAAAATTTTGTTCTTAATGATTTAAAGGTAGGCTGTCATCTGATTAAGAGAAATGAGCAAACAAATTGGTCTTTCAAAAAACATAACCAGGCTTGTAATATGATCGTAATATTTCACATACAAATCAAACAAAAAGATATTCAAAAACTTGCGAGTGTCATAGTATAACAACAGTTGAAATAGTCGTCTGTTAGGCCAGGTGGGGCCAAACATAATTGCACGAAACATTCCATGGATGCAGGATCCAATTTGATGGGGATCATCAATGGTAATAGTACTCAGGAGGCTGTCTTGTCTCCAATCTTCATTCAATTGTGCCTTCATAATAGCATCCTTGACCTTGTGAAGTTTCCTGAGCACGTTGCCGAGGTTCGCCCGTCGGCTAGGCGATTCCTCTGAGCACGAAACCGCAATCTCCAGAACGGATGTCAAACAACGGGCCTCGTGTTGTCTCATCTTCATATTGTTGACTGTTCTGTGTTCGTCTCTTGCTGGCAGAGTTGAACTTGAAGCTGCTTCTGTTTCGTCAATCTCTTGTACAAGAAGGTTTGGATCCGCTACTTGGATTGCACTTTCGGGTAATGCTTCCTTGGTGAAGTCTACAAGATTTAACCCATCTACGAAGATGTCATCGGTTGGTCGTCTTCCGGAGAACATCTCCAGTAGCAGAATTCCATAACTGTAGATGTCACCCTCTTTCGAAGCTGCAACAACACCTTGCCCGTATTCTGCAGCTCAAGAGTTGCATTAATCAACAATCAGGATTTCAATTTTGTCGACCCTTTGTCCTTTCGAAATGTAATGAAGTTATTAATCTTTTCAAACGATGTCAGTTGAATCTAGAATTTCTTTGCTTTTTTAATCCTATAGCCGAATAAACTGTGAAAGGCTCGTTAAATGCCATGCAACAAACTAAAACGAATTAAAATTCTGACATTTTGATGGACAAATATTAAGTATGGAAACCATATACCATATACCTGGTGCGACATATCCAGTTGTTCCTGGAATGGCGAGTGTGCTGGTTTGACTCTCCAATGCGGTCGGTGGTGTTGAAAGGAACTTTGCTAGTTCGAAATCCCCGACGTGTGCAACCATATCATAATCAAGAAGAACATTGCTGGGTTTCAAGTCACGATGAACGATTGGCACTTCGGAAAGATCATGAAGATAGTGCAATGCCGAAGCTACATCAATTGCAATACTCAGCCTTTGCTGCATGTTTAATCTTCTTGGTGGTTGATTAACTTCGGAGTGAAGCCAATTCTCCAAGTTTCCGTTGGGCATAAACTCGAAGACCAGAGCTTTGAAGTCATTACCTTGGTAGTCCAAGCTGGAGCAGTAGGTAATGAGCTTCACCAAATTCCTGTGACGAATGTTACTCAATGCATTGCATTCGGCTACAATGCTCTTGGCGGCTCCTTGTTGTTGAAGGTTGAGGACTTTAACCACCACCAGTCTTTCCACTTGGTCGAGGAGCCCTTTATACACAGAGCCAAAGCTTCCATATCCCAGCAAATTTTGAGAAGAGAATCCACTAGTTGCGTCATGTAGATTCTTGTACGAAACCATGATGTGGGGTTTCGGCCCCAACATTGAACTTGTTGGCTTCGGTTTAGATCGCTTCTTCCAGAAGAGAACTAACAAGACTACTACTGTAGCAACAAACAACAACACACAACCCATTACTATTGGAAGCTTGAGTTTAGCAGTCTTCCTTTTTTTTGATCTCGCGGATGGACATTTTGGAAGGTGAAGCTCAGGGATGCCACCGCACAGCCTACTATTTCCCTCCAAGATGATAGCACTTGCATTCCCAAAGACTCCTCCGGTCGGAACCTCACCCTCAAGATTGTTGAAGCTGATGTTTAAGTACTGCAAGTACATCAGCTGGAAAAAAAATGTTAATTCTGTTCTTTTGACAGAATCAATGGTTATAACATCAATCACACTAGTGAAAGAAAGTGATTGATAGATAATTACATGAACAACATCTGTATTTATATACAAATTATTAACTAAATCTAATATTTACAATTAATTACAATAATGGGTCTAGCGAGAGAAGTATTGGGCCAAGATGGATAGTAACCGTTACAGCTAACTATCCGTAGGAAACTTTTCGCCCTTATTTGGTTCCAAGAGAAGTACCGATTCTGCTTCTTCATAGTAATGGTTTAACTTAGGTGGACTGATGATCAGAGTTAATGATCAGCATTCACTGTCATCTTCGCACAAGATAAGTTATCATCATATCAACAACTAGTCATCCTTTCAAATTTCACAAATGCTGCAGAATGATCTGCAGAACAGTCTTCATGATCATGATCAATTGGACAAAGCACGCTGTAAAGATCTGTGTTGGTATAGTGGAGTCAGTCGGTCAAATCACAAGTCATATCATGACGAATTATAAAAATCTTGAACTGTTTTCAATTCATATCATAAACCGAATCAAATTATAGTCCAATCGAATTAAATTTTTTATGAACCGAATCAAACCAAATCACGAATCGAATTTAATTCATGATCAGGTATGGTTGTACGCAAGTTCAAGTAGTCCTGCCAACTTGAACAAACAAACACATGAGTTGGAATTTGAGAGTTTTTTTAATGGTGTTACTGTTCAAAAATAATTGTCAAAATAGTACCAAAAACTCAAAAATTTAAGAAAAGGTGTCTATGTTGGATCATCAAACCAAAACATGGATTTGTTTTTACCGGTGTATACCAAGTACACAGATTTTTTTCATGTTTGATAGATGGGTGAAAAACCCGTGTGCTGATATTCTATTTTCAAAAAATCAAAAAAAGATAAAATACCCGTGTTTTGGTCCAATACATGGGTTTTTTACTCGTGTTTTGATTTTATAAATATAGATCTCAAAAAGTTATGCAGATTAAAAAAATTCTTGAATCGGACATCCGAGTACCAAGATATTGCTCTTCAAATTTTTTTTAATAATCTCTCAATTTGAATTTTTTGAATTTTTTAAATTGATGAGTGATTTAAAACCCGTGCGTAGCTGCAGAGTGAGAGATTTCTATAATCGAAATCGGTGTTGCTTGTTCAGCTGAAACACCAGCAGAGCGGGTGATGAAGATGAGCCAAGTTACTCCAAGACTCTGTTCTATCAAAAGCAGGCTTGTTCAACATTGTTACTTGTTAGTGTGACAGACACCTCAGAAGTACCTGTCGTCGTCATAGTCGTTATCTTTGCCATGCTCGTGTGATTAGGGACAATCGAGGAGAGGAAATTTTGAACACAGAAATTTCAAATTTCTATGATTGCCTCTTTTTTCAAGGTTTTAAAAATATGGTCCGACTGCTGATTCGACTAGTCAGACTACGAATCGTGACCCAGAATGTCTTGATTTTACATGGAAAAATGGCAACTTTGTGAACCGCCCAATTTTCGATCAAACCGGGCAATTTTCCCAGAAAATTGGAACGAACCAGGTGGTTCCATCGGAAATTTAATATTTTTATATATTTTTTGTGAAATTTGTAGATTATTTTCCTATATAACTATCTATTTTTCAAAAAATTACATTAAAATATAAAAAAAATAATGCCGGTCAGATCGGTTGACCCAGAGTCGGACCCAAATTCGGGTCAACCTCCGGATCATTTTCTAAAACCCTGTTTTTTTTTTCTGTTTTGGTTTGGACTTTGCCATTCTCGTGTTTCGTACGTGGGCCACAATAAGCCCAATTTAAGCTCATGGCGGGTGGCCATTTTCATCTTACTAGCATAAATTCGAGTTACAATTCGCGTGGGGACAAATATTTTCTTACGAAACAAGTTCATACAGAGTTTATTTAATATAACTTCAAATTAAACATATGGTTCCAAGATGACACTAATCTCTCCTTACTAAACAAGTTGGTAACGACATCCAAATCTAAATTTCAGTCACCAACAAATAATTAAATCAACCATTAAGAAAACTGTTGTTGTTTAATCAAGTTTCATTTTCGGGTTTTGAGAAAGTACAAATGTTAAATACCTATTGAAAAAACGTTGCCACATTTCAAAAGTAGTACTTGCTCAAAATTGAATTAATCGAATGAGTAGAATAAATACCAAGTGGTATAAACCAAAATTTAAATTCCAGCCACACGTAACAGTGCGCGCTGGGATTCGAGGGCTTCTTGCCTTTTTGTTCTCGCGCTGTGGTGATAAAAGAACAATAAAACTAAAATAATTTTATTCTTATTTCTTGGGTGAATAAACCTTAGACATCGTAGGCATTATATAACCAAACGATTACAAACCGAATAGAAACGTAGTACTCGATTATTGAATAAAAAATCAAATAACAAAATACATGAAATAATAAAAGGCTCAACAAAAAAATAATAAGACTCCTAATTAGACTAGCTACATATCAAACCTATTCACAAAATGATACAAATCTCTCCTTATCGAGCAATTTTATTCACAGAAAAATCTCTCCCTGCCAAGCAAGCCCGATGAAGGAAAAATATTAATAAGTGCTTAATATTTTGTTCAAGAGGAGAAAAGATTTAACAAAAGAAGAAAACAAATTGTAAAAGAAAATCCATGTTTGTCATCAGATTGACCTTTTTGCCTAGTAACTAAATATTTTTGAGGGCCTATGACAGAAGCAGTTTGACATATAATTCTTACAATGAAAAGAATATAACAACTTTTTACATTTGTACATTACTATTTCATCTACATTCTCACTTACTAAAGCAGGTCGCCAAGGAGGTTGGTTCGTTTTCGAGCAGTCGGCCCCCCTCACGACGACTTGTTCACGAACGCAGACTCTGCCAAGTCGATGGCGCGAGCCAGCCCATCAGCTTTGTTCTGGCACTCTCGGTGCTCGTCGTCTGGGTCGCTGTCAGCAACTATACCGGCACTGGCTTGAAGATGGGCGATCCACTCTCGGCGCATCTGGGAGTTCTTGTACAGCCTGTTTGGAAACATAAAAAATGAAGGGAAATGAATTCTTTTCTTGAGTTTGAAAAAGTTGAGTATGTTTGGAACTATTTTTAATAAGGAAAGTAATTATTTTCCACTCTTAAACTCCTGATTTTAATTCCTTACAAAAGAAGTCGGAATTGCTGGGACCAAAATGGAATTGTGCATAAAACACCAATAATACCCCTCAGTAACCCTGTTCTCCTCTACCTTTCAACGAAGAAGAATCACCCACCTTTGCCAGACCTGTAAAAGAATGAAGAAAAGAAGATGACCGGAGACCCACGTCCCGTCGGTAGAAAATCTTCTAGCTTAGTTTCAAACCCAAACGACCACCAGTCCGACCTCGTAATCGTAGAGGTAATCATCATAGTCCACGAAGCTGTCATACCTAACATTCCACCGTCGGGAGCTCCGCCGCCTCCCGGAGTCCTTCTTCGCCGCCGGCAAGGCCGCCTCCCGGAGTCCTTCGTCGCCGTCGGCGAGGCGACGATCCCCGCCCTCTTCGCCAGATCTGCCTTCGACGACCTCCCTTCTTTCCCTTCACAATCTGCACCATCTCAGATGCCTTTCTCTCTCCAACCCGCCTTCACCCACTTTGTCTTGCTCACCGACTCCGGCTCACTGCTTCCCTCCTCGCCTGTCGTCGCCTTCTTCCCCTCTCTACTTACTTCTCCGCAGGATTTGGGGTTGGATTGAGTTTTAAGGGTATTAATGTAATAACTTCAAATCAATTCCTATGTTTAAGATTTGATTCCAAACAAGATTATAGGAAAATGATTCTGTTACTATTACCATTAAGAATTGGAAAGAGAATCATTTCCTTGATGGAATTGGTTCCAAACAAGCTGGTAGGAGTACATTGTGTCGTATCGGGTTCCAGTCAGGAAGACCATAGTCCGAAGAGCCAAGGCAATGTCCATATCCCCGGTGAAGGAGATCCCCCCGAAACCACCACTATAAGGGCCACGCTTTGTTGTCTCGAGCTCATCGATTAGCTCCATAGCTTTCACCTGAATCAGGAAGCATCAGTGGCGAAAAACAGATCAAGGACATAATTAAGAACAATTGCGAGAGCTAACGCTCCACTAACAGTTCCAACAGGCAATGCAGAGAGCAATACATCCCAGCAAGATAGATGATCTTGCATCTCTCCCGTAACCTGCATTGCAAGACGATAAGCTCGGTCCATGTCCCATGCATATCAAATAATTCGCCAAAAAAACCCAATATGTTGTTCATATAATGTTGGATTAAAAGGATCTATGTTCCCGTTGCGTCTCAACCATATGCGTACAACATAAATGCTAAGGACTTGGCTCGTTAGTTCTCACCGTGGAGCTTATGTGCATGACATGAGAATAGCGTTCAATGTTCATAAGCTTTTCGACCTTCAGAGAACCATGCTTGGAGACCTACAACACCGTGGACGATGGCCTAGTTAACAACTTATGCCCCTTTGACTCCAAGTGAGAAGTGCTGCAGATTAACAAAAATATTTAGAACCTTTCCGACGTCATTTCTGCCTAGATCAACAAGCATGATGTGTTCTGCACACTGCTTTGGATCTTTTAGCAGCTGCTTCTCGAACGTTTCATCTTCTTCTGTAGTCTTGCCTCTTCTGCAGGTTCCCGCTAACGGTCGATTGACTATCTTGTTCTGCAAGTTCATGGGGCACTTGAGTAGCCTCGGGAAAATAGAAAGAACTAAAAACACGCAAGTATAGTAGGGCGACCTAGTGACTAGTGATTAATTTCTCAACAAGGGTTAGAATTTCCGGACTCGAGCCAACTAGAATGCATCCACGAGCCTGAAGAAATATGCAATTTCAGGAAACTAAACAACAAGTTAAGAGACAAACTCAGTATAAGGGAAGAACCTACTTGCATGTATGTCATATATGGACTGGGATTCACAACTCTCAATGCTCTGTAGACTTCGAACGGATCTGCAATAGTTCGGCGTTCGAATCGCTGGCTTAACACTATCTGAAAAATATCCCCCACCTGAATATGTTCTTTTACCTTCAGTACAGACTTTTTGTATTCCTCACTTGTCATGTTGGACTCCTCCAGAGCAGCACCGAAATGGTGGGTGTGCAACGTAATAGCTGCTGAAGGCAACCTCGGTCTAGCAATTGCCAGGAGAATATGAACATTTAGATTGCAAGATGGTCATGAACACTCAATAATCATAAACAGTTCCCCACAACAGATAAGCAGCAGAAGTCAAGCTTCCAGGGGAGAACAGGCTGTCACACTCGCAACAAATAGTCAGTCTTCATGTGACAAGCTTCAATGGAATCAAACCACAAATATGATTTATCCTCCAACGAACGAAGAATATTAGCCATGGGAGAATAAGCAATTAAGCATACAAAAGAACAACATTCAAAACCACAAGTATCAAGAAGATTCCTGTAGGGAAAGGAACCAATAACATGAAAAACAACAATAACAAGTATCCTTGAAGATCACAAGGAGGAGCTTCTCTAACCTTCTCCCGCTACCGGTTAATCCCCTTGTTATACTCACAGTTCACTTCCCTTTTCTTATAGAACTCAACCTTGTACTCTTCCGCCTCCTCGATAATCTTGCTCAGCATTTCCTTCTCCGCCGTCTCCTTCTCTTCCAGTCTAACTGCATTCTCTCTAAATAAAACAAATCAACAATAAAACGACAGCCATTATTCTCAACCAAACAGAAGTCGGACGGAACAGCAATCAATTATAAACTGAAACCTCACATGTTAGAATCTCCATATCCAACTTAAAACCTTAAGTAAATGGATATGTGAATTTTCAATAATTATAAATTTGTCCACCCCTCTTGCACTAAGCAATGTGAGATGCTCAACATGTCCTTTCAAGCGAGTCATAGAAAGTAGATATCTTGGGATTTCGTTTTCGTAAGTTTTTTTTTTGGTAAATTGTCCCCTGACCCTCTCCTTTGATTAAATTACTATTTTCGTCCCTACTGTTTCAAAAATGATGATTTCGTCCTCCAGATTTGATTTAATAGCACTTTAATGTCCCTGGTACCGGAATCAGAAAAAACTCCAGCGACCAGGGACCTGAAATGACTAAATTGCCCCTCCCTCTTCCTCCACTCATCTTGGGGACGACTGTCGTTGTATCTTGGGGACGTGTGAAGAAGAGGGAGGGGCAATTTGGTCATTTCAGGTCCTTGGTCGCCGGAGTTTTTTTCTGATTCCGGCACCAGGGACCTTACAGTGCTATTAAATGAAATCTGGAGAACGAAATCATCATTTTTGAAATAGTAGGGACGAAAATAGTAATTTCAACAAAGAAGAGGGACGGGAGGACAATTTACCCTTTTTCTTTCGTTTTGTCGAGAAATGTGTAGGGGCGATCGAGGAAACTGAAAAAATGCCACATCCGTGGGCTTGTGGTTTCGGCCCGTGATAGTTTTTGGGCCAATGGCTTCGATTTTTAATTCATTGGTGAGCCCCCTTGGATTGTGGAGCACGGGGACTAGCTCGAAATATTTTTTTTTCGGAATCCTTTTTTATTCGGAGCCACAATTGTTTTAAAATTTTGATAAAGAAATTATTTTATCGTTTCTTTTAGTATTACGAGACATAATTAAATTGAAAAACTCATAAGGCTTTATAGGGATATAATGTAATTGGAGATCTAGTTTTAGTTTATTACACTATGAATTTCGAAAAATTAGACATGGCTCATTAAATCTATTCTTCTCTCAAGTAACACTTGAGATTATTAAAATAACCCTCATTCATCTTAAGCATTGAAAATTATTAAATAATTAACATCTACTTCATGATAAGAAAACCACAAACATCGCAAAAATAACTTAAGTCAATCTCTTTTATCTCGTGTAACACGATATTGAATGAAAGAAAGACCACATTGCATTAATCTAAGAATCAAGGGGTCTAAAATTTGAGTACCATCTATTCAACTAACCAAATACATGGAGATTCATGTAGACCCACTATTGGATCATGATCATGAAGACTATTCTGAAGCACTCGTGGAATTTGAGAGCACCATTAGTGTCATGTTCTGCATTGACTATTGACTCTGAAAAAATAGAATCAACTTTTTTACCAGCTGGACAACCTTATTTTCTCCTTTCACGAATTCCAATAGGCAACAAATCAATCATGTTATGCATCTGTGTATCCTTCCCAGATTCAGCAATACTGGAAACACAGCCGTCGTCATCCGCTCACAACCTTGCAATTGTTGTTGCCATTTGTTTATTCCTGTTTTGAGATTATCAAATTGCTAAATGTGAAAATATGAGTTTGTTTATGAATATGAAAAATCTATCTATCTATTACTTTATAATTATAGATTGAATATGAAAATCTTCACATTATATCAAAACAGATAAATTCCGTAACCATTGTATTAAATTATTGCATCTCTACTCGTTTAAACTGGAGGGTCCATCTTAGCAATATAAAACCATAAATTGGGTTAGAGTAAGTAACCCACAAACAAAATAAAAGATTAAATATATTAAATTAACTTTTTGTCATTTCAAAACCATTACTTCACTGCTTGACTCTATGTACAAAAGTAGTGACCCATATCAAAAGTTTGAGTCTTCATATGAAAATTGTCGCTTATGAACCGAACCCGCTTCTAATGGGAAAAAAAAGGTTTGGGAATCTAAGAGACGTGTGAAGAAGAGTTGGACTTCTTTTAAGACTTTCTTTGTCCTGTTGACCCAGGTCTTCAAGCTGTTCTGTTTCATGCATTTTTTTCTAATCAGAAGATGACACAGCCATCAGAATGGAATTTGAGTTAATACTATTTAGGGTAAATTACCGTCCCGTCCCTCTCCTTTGCTTAAATTACTATTTTTGTCCCTTCTCCTTTGAAACAGTAGGGACGAAAATAGTAATTTAAGCAAAGGAGAGGGACGGGACGGGAATTTACCCTACTATTTATTACCCTTGACTTTGGGCAACTATCTCCATCCACAAGGTTACACAAAACTTTTTGTTTTTGTTTCGATTGCAGAATTTTTACTCATTCATAATTAAAACGCTGTAGGACCTCCTTTCAAAGAATACTCAAATTGATATAAAAAATATTGATCTCAAGTGAGGAACAGTATCCCCCCTAAAAAAAAGTGAGGAACAGTATTAGAATCAAAGTTCAGTTGTTGCAGGTAGACCTAATCACGGTTCGAATTCGAATAGAATTGCTTTATGTTCCAAAATATTAAACCATGTTTAAATGGCGAATCAAATACGAGTTATGAACTTTCAAATTCGAATCGATTCCAAATTGATTATTAAATATTAAATATTTAATAAAAAATATAAAAACTAAGAATGAGTGTTTAATATTTTTTGAAACTTTTGAGTTACATCATTAACATTTATCATTTCTTTCCAAATAGGATAAATAGTAATTGGTGAAAAGTCTAATTCAATAGAATCGTGATATTCCACACTCTTTTCTTTACCTTTATTGCTCTACGTGATGACATAATTTTATAGTAATAAGATAAATTATATGATGAATATAATTAATATATCTAATTAAAAAACTTGAGAGAGAATTTATATCGTTCAAATTTCAATAAGAGTAGTAGAAAATTGAGATTAAAATATGTAAATTTTAAAGAATAACAGATGGTATTTATAGATTCAAAATTACATTCAAAGTCTTTTTGAATTTTAATTACCCGCTCTCTCTTATTTTCCCACTTGGTCTCTACAATAGTTTTTGAATTCTTTAACATATAGAAAGGAATTCGATAGTGACTTAAATTGAATTTGAATTAAATTTGCCGATTTGACAAATTATAAAAATCTTGAACCTTATTTAATTCGTCAAATTCGCCATGAATTATCGACGTATCAAATTATAATCGAATCAAATTAAACCAAATCACCAATAAGATTCAATTCATGGCCACTTCTATTTATAGGCAAGTTCAAGTCGTCCTGCCAACATGAACAAACAAACACATGAGTTGGAATTTGAGTTCACAAATGTCCAACCAATCCTGACGATGACACATAGGCCTCATCAGTATGGAATTTGAGGTCTGATATTATTACTACCCTCGACTTGGGGCAACTGTCTTCATCCACAGTAAGTCTTCATCAGTAAGACTGTCTTGTCAAAAATCACAATCAAAATACAATCCATCACATTGTTGGAGCTCAGGAAATTGTCTTCTTCAGCTTTTTCCATGCCCCGAGAGAAGGTGCAAAACTTTCTATATGTAAGATTGTTTTCGGCAGCTTATCAGAAGCAATACTCACCACTACAAACCATTGTCGCTTATGGACCCGAACCCGCTTCTAACGGGGAAAAAAGGTTTGGGAATCAAAGAGACGTGTGAAGAAGAGTTGGGATTCTTTTGAGACTTTCCTTGTCCTGTTGACCCAGGTCTCCAAGCTGTTCTGGTTCATGCATTTTTTCTAATCAGAAGATGACACATAGCCATCAGAATGGAATTTCAGTTAATACTATTTATTACCTCGACTTTGGGCAACTATCTCCATCCACAAGGTTGCCTACTTGCACAAAACTTTTTGTTTTTGTTTCAATAGGCAGAATTTTTACTCATTCATGATTAAAACGATGCAGAACCTCCTTTCAAAGAATACTTAAATTGATAATAAAAATATTGATCTCAAGTCAGGAATAGTATTAGAATCGAATTTCAGTTGTTGTAGGTAGACTGATCACGGTTCGAACTCGAATCAAATTGTTTCAAATTCAAAATTACGAAAATATTAACCCATATTTGAAGGACGAATCGAATACGAGTTATGAAATTTCAAATTTAAATCGATTCCGAATTGATTCTTAAATATCAAATATTTAATAAAGAAATATAAAAACTAAGAATCAGTGTTTAACATTTTTTGAACTATGAATTTAGAGAAATCAAATATATTGGGTCATTGGATCAATTCTTCTTTGAGATAACACTTGAGATTACTATAATATCTATCTTCTTAAAGTCTATCTGGTCTACCGCATCTAACAGTGAAGTTGATCAAGTTGAGAAGATTGATCCAAGAACTACCGGGATCCAAGTGATTAGTGGCATTTCCTTCCAGATTATTAGCCATAATGTTGAACCTCCTTAAATTGGAGAGATCTCCTATGTTGGAAGGACCTTGTCCAACAAAATTGTTGTCACCTTTGTCAAATTCTAACAGCTGATATACATTAGTTATTGAGCTTGGGATTTTACTAGTGAGTTGATTTCCTCCAAATTCAGCTATCATTAGGTTGGGAAGATTGAATCCCTTGTCAGGAAGTTCTCCATTAAATTTGTGGCCAGCGACCGACAACTCAATTGGAGAGATGTTGAATAGAAATGGAGGAATCACTCTTGAAAGATTGTTGCCTCCAAATAAGAAACTCAATTAGGTTTTTGAGTTCACTCAGTTCTACTGGAATCTCCCCGTCCAATATGTTGCTTGCCATTGAAATCTCTTGTAGCGATGTAAGATTGGCAAGGGGGGAATCGATCCAATCAAGCTGTTTATATTAAGTGCAAGAGACTTCAGCTTCACCAAAGAACCTAGCTGAGTTGGGGGATCTTCCCGCTGAGGCTGTTCCGTTGTTAACCTGGAGTCTCGAGGTTGGAGTTGACGTTGTAATTGAGGTGGGAGGAACATCAATTGAGAATGTCTAATACCACAGGGTAGTCAAAATTAAAATAAGTTGAATTTGTTTTATGTGTCTTAAATCACAGGGTAGTCAAATGTAAATCTCATACCACAGGGTAATAAACTGATTTTTTTTGCAAGATATTTTAGCTGAAGGAGAAGTTTCGATTTCAACATTTACCAAGAAACTAAGGAAGTAAGGAGTTCCAAGTAATTTTCATTAATGTCAAATTCTGGTAGTTGAGATGAATTAATTAACGAGCTTGGATATTACGAGAGTTAGTTTCGTCCCAAATTGAGTCACTCGCCACTGATGTGAAATGGATGAAGCTAACAAGTACCTAGTCCAAATACAAAAGTAGTTGCTATGAGCATAAGCTTATGCTGTAGAACTTCATTAATATCAAAGGGTTTGGTAGGTTGAAATTGAATTTGATTTATAATTTTTTTTTCATAATTTAGTTCGTGGAATCCATTTATTCCGTAGAATTTATTTACAAAACTTTATCGTCGTGTTTATTTTTTAAAAGAGAATTGAGAAATTTATTTTGAATCCAACTTTTTTTTCCTATTTGGTTAGATCATGAATTTCATTTGGACATATTTTAAAAGCCTGTCATAATATTTTTACAACAGTTAACGTACGTGTTTGTTAAGAAACTAAAAGCCTTAAATTAATTTGCAAATAAATTAATGTACTGCATTCGAGCAAAACTCTCTCATTCTTTGTAAACAAGAACCTGATAATTAATTTTTACTGATGCCTGGGAAAAAAAATTAATTTTACTGATAAAATATCCCACCCCTGGGTGGAAATCTGAACCAAATGAGACGTCTTTTGGGTGTCAATACTATACTAGTCCAAGATGGCTGCCTTAATTCTTTTGAAGATATGTTAACCAATCAAAGAAATTTTGGCGGTCATTTTCAGTCCACTAGTTATGGCATAAATATCCGGTGTAGATTGGACTTCATCTCTACTCCGTGAATTTAAGGGATGCTCACTTTGACTATGTCTATAGTCCGGTATAATTTTCCACCTAAAAAAAATGCAGGGTATTGTTATTTTCAGTTGACTTAGTTTGAGAATGCCTTGCTTTGAGAATGGGAGACCTAGTGAACATATTTTCGGAGTTCAGGTCGTTAAGGATTGCTAAATGATTTTATTGTAGTATCCACTAATTTTAATATTATCATAAATTTTTTGCTTGAATATAAAAATTATTGCTGTTTCATACCATTGACATGACATCGAAATTTTGAATTAAGATTTTTTTAATGCTTGAAATGGTAATACGATGTTTGTTTACCATAAACAAAATACTTCCCTTGGAATCAATGAGCAAACGGACTGAATAAGTTATAATTTGTGAGCTTCATTTAACAATATTTTGTTCTTTATGATTTGAAAGGTAGGCTGTCATCTGATTAAGAAAAATGAGCAAACAAATTGGTCGTTAAGAAAAATGAACAGGCTTGTAATATGATCGTAATATTTGACATACAAATCAAACAAAAAGATATTCCAAAGATTGCGAGTGTCATAGTATAACAACAGTTCAAATAGTCGTTTGTTAGGCCAGGTGGGGCCAAACCAAACATAATTGCACGAAACATGGGATGGATGTAGGATCCAATTTGATGGGGATCATCAATGGTAATAGTACTCACGAGGCTGTCTTGATCGTCTCCTATCTTCAATCAATTGCGCACTCATAAAAGTATCCTTGACCTTGTGAAGTTTCCTGAGCACGTCGCCCAGGTTCGCCCGTCGGCTAGGCGATTCCTCCGAGCACGAAACTGCAATCTCCAGAACGGATGTCAAACAACGGGCCTCGTGTTGTCTCATCTTCATATTGTTGATTGTTCTGTGTTCGTCTCTTGCTGGCGGAGTTGAACTTGAAGCTGCTTCTGTTTCGTCAATCTCTTGTACAAGAAGGTTTGGATCCGCTACTTGGATTGCACTTTCTGGTAATGCTTCCTTGGTGAAGTCTACAAGATTTAACCCGTCTACGAAGATGTCATCGGTTGGTCGTCTTCCTGAGAACATCTCCAATAGCAGAATTCCATAACTGTAGATGTCACCCTCTTTTGAAGCTGTAACACCTTGCCCGTATTCTGCAGCTCAAAAGTTGCATTAATCAACAATCAGGATTTCAATTTTGTCAACCCTTTGTCATTTCGAAATGTAATAAAGTTATTTATCTTTTCAAACGATATCAGTTGAATCGAGAATTTCTTTTCTTTTTTAATCCTATAGCTGGATAAATTGTGAAAGGCTCATTAAATGCCATGCAATGAACTAAAACGAATTAAAATTCTGACATTTTGATGGACAAATATTAAGTATGGAAACCATATACCATGTACCTGGTGCGACATATCCGGTTGTTCCTGGAATGGCGAGTTTGCTAGTTTGACTCTCCAATGCGGTCGGTGGCATTGAAAGGAACTTTGCTAGTCCGAAATCCCCGACGTGTGCAACCATATCATCATCAAGAAGAACATTGCTCGGTTTCAAGTCACGATGAACTATTGGCACTTCGGAAAGATCATGAAGATAGTGCAATGCCGAAGCTACATCAATTGCAATACTCAGCCTTTGCTGCATGTTTAATCTTCTTGGTGGTTGATTAACTTCGGAGTGAAGCCAATTCTCCAGGTTTCCGTTGGGCATAAACTCGAAGATCAGAGCTTTGAAGTCATTACCTTGGTAGTCCAAGCTGGAGCAGTAGGTGAGGAGCTTCACCAAATTCCTGTGACGAATGTTACTCATTGCATTGCATTCGGCTACAATGCTCTTGGCGGCTCCTTGTTGTTGAAGGTTGAGGACTTTGACTGCCACCGGTCTTTCCACTCGGTCAAGGAGCCCTTTATACACAGATCCAAAACTTCCATATCCCAGCAAATTTCGAGATGAGAATCCACTAGTTGCGTCATGTAGATTCTTGTAAGAAACCATGATGTGCGGTTTCGGCCCCAACATTGAACTTGTTGGCTTCGGTTTAGATCGCTTCTTCCAGAAGAGAAGCAACAAGACTACTATTGTAGCAACAAACAACACCACACAACCCATTACTATTGGAAGCTTGAGTTTAGCAGCAGTCTTCCTTTTCTTTGATCTTGCGGTTGGACATTTTGGAAGGTGAAGCTCAGGGATGCCACCGCATAGCCTTCTATTTCCCTCCAAGAAGATTGCACTTGCGTTCCCAAAGACTCCTCCAGTCGGAACCTCGCCCTCAAGATTGTTGAAGCTGATGTTTAAGTACTGCAAGAACATCAGGTTTTGTAGAGCTTTTGGGATTTTCCCGGTCATGTTATTTTGTGAAAGATCCACGATCTGGATTCCCTTCAAGGAGGCCATGGCTTCAGGGATCTCTCCTCGAAAGGAATTTCCTTGCATGTAAAGTTCTTCCAAACTCACACAGCCTTCGATGGTTGAAGGAATTTCACCAGACAACAAGTTGTAAGAGACATTCAATATAGCAGTTGTTGTCAGCTTTCCTATTGTTAGCGGTAAGGTACCTGATAAACTATTTCCAGAAACTCCAAAGTATTCTGACATTGAAGTAATGTTCAGGATCTCATCCGGTATCTTTCCGATGAGATTATTTGCGATGTTGACAATTTCCAATGGAAGGAGATATCACCCCTTCTAGTTTATTGGAATACAATAGGAGCTCTGACAGCTGGCTTAGGTTTCCTATGGAGGATGGTATACTACCCGATAACATGTTCCCGTCTAAGCCTAGAGCTTGGAGTTTTTGCAGCTTCCCGATGTAGGGCGAAATTGAGCCTGTAAGGTGGTTATCCTCGAGGGCTAGTGTAACCAAGCCTGTGAGGTTATAAAAAGCAGGTGGAATTTTACCGTGGATTTGGTTGGCTGACGCCAATATCGTGGTTAACGTGGATGACAAGTTGGCTACAGACTCGGGCAGAACACCTCCAATATTGTTTTTCCCGAACGCTAAGTTGTCGAGGTTTCTACATCTTGCTAAAGATGCCAAAAAGTCTAGGTCATCAGCAGAATTTCTTCCTATATTATTTGTGTCAATGTTGAACCACCTTAAACTAGAGAGATCTCCTATGTTAGAAGGAACTGGTCCAACAAAAATGTTATCACCAATGTCAAATATTTGCAGCTGAGATGCATTAGTTAATGAGCTTGGAATTTTACCAGAGAGTTGATTCATCGCAAATGTGGCAACTATTAGGCTGGGAAGATTGAAGCCCTTGTCAGGAAGCCCTCCATGGAATTTGTTGCCAACTAATGACAACTCTTTCATAGAAGAGATGTTGAATAGAAATGGAGGGATCACTCCAGAAAGATTGTTGTCTCCAACCAAGAACACGGTTAGTTTCTTAAGTCCACTCAGCTCTCCCCGAATCTCTCCCAACAATCTGTTTCCTCCCACCGATAATTGTCGCAGTGATGTTAGATTGCCAAGGGACGATGGAATCATTCCGGAAAGCGTGTTTAGAGAAAGTCCTAGAAATTGCAGCTTCAACAATGAACCGAGCAGAGGCGGGATCTTCCCGCTGAGGTTGTTGCCTTGTAAATCCATCTTCTCAAGGTTGGAACATGAGGTCAAGTTGATAGGTATTTCACCCCCTAAAGTGTTGTTGTTAAGAAGAAGTACTCGCAGACGGAACAACTTGCCAACTTGTTGAGGTATTTCGCCGTGGAAGCTGTTGTTATCCAGATTGAAGACCCTCAGAAAGCTTAAATTTCCGATGTGAGGTGAAATTGGACCAGACAGCTTCTGACCATTAAGGGTCAAATTTGCCACCCTCCGATGGCGAATGTTGCATGCGACTCCATACCAGCTACAGTGAGGAATGGAGCTGTTCCAGGAATTCAGGGTTCCCAGAGGATCGGTTATACTCTTTTTAAAACGCAATAGAGCGAGTCTATCGGTCTCATTTCCGGGGAAGCTTGCTTGCACGGATTGAAAATGAACAGAACTAATGAGAACCACTTGCAGATACAAGAGCATTTTCATGGAGAATATGCTAATTCTACTTCTCAACCTCATTGGATCTTTAGATATTTTGGTTGTTTGGTGATGGTTTATGTTTCTTGATGGAAATTATATAGATCTTTTGCAGCTTCTTTGGCCCCTTTTCCAGGACAGACTTTTCATTGTGGAATTATTTTCCCAGAAGACCAAGACTTTTTGATCATTATGAATGGCGCTGGAAGATTTAGTTCTCACCGCCAAAAAGTATTATTGAGGAGCACATAATATTTATGTACAAAATATTGGGAAAAGATTTTTATTAGATTGCATGAAAGAGGTTGTGTCATGATGATAAGTTGGATAACAAAGATATTCGAATTTTAGTTGATTACTTTCTTTATAAGAATGAGATTATTGTCACCGAAAATAGATTTCGTAGACAATGTCTCTTTTGGCTCACTAATTGTTGATTCGGTCCATACGGTTGTTAGAGTTATCTTCCCCGTCGAGTAGATAAACAGATTTCTTGGAGCATGTGGTCGCTGTCGTGCAAACATCCACCTTGATAGACTTAAGTTCGAGATGCGAATTATAATATCATTCGAACCGTGGTCTGGTCTAGTTCGAAATGCAAATTATGAAATATTATTCGAATAAATTTCGTATAAAATTAACTCGACTAAACAGTTTGAGACAAAAAGATAGTGATTTTGAAACATTGTCGAAATAAATTTGGTTCGAAAAGAAAGAATTTCGGATTTCAGTTGTACGAGGGGTAGAAAAATAGTAACATCGCAACATAATAGACAGTTTGCTTGGCGACGACGACCGACTTAGCCACAGAATGGCTACCACAATCTGCATGACGACAAGGACGACCGACTTCGTCATTGGAGATGGACCAGATGGTTAAGACGTCAAATTGTAGGGAAATTGCCACTTCCTGATTTTTTTGAAAAAAAATGTAAAAGTACGTATTAGTGAAACAGATATCAAAGTAAAGCTCGGGCTTCTTAAACGAACTTTCTGCCTAGGAAGATGTCCCTTCTATAGATCTGCTGTAACCTCCATTTAATTGTAACCACTATCCATTATTAATCTGGTTTTTACTTAAGTCGTGAATACTTCAAAAAGACAGGCCCGAATAAAATTTTGACAATCTCGTGGGCTGGCCAGGACTAGGGCGGGTTGGCATGCATGCATGTCGAGTCAGATGGAAGACTGAAGATGCTCACCCCTTCTCCTCTTGTTTACTCAGGTAACTCCAAGATTGTCAAATTCGGGATTTTACTAAAACAATTTAGAGAACAAAAAATTGTATATCGTAAAATCATATAATAAATCATAAATTCTACATAATTAATAAAATAATATAAAAATAAATTTAACAAAAAATTATTAATTTAATAATAAGTAATAAATAATCATTGTACCAAACATCATATTAAAACATAATTTTTTCAAATTCATCTAAAATATTTTAATTCAAAAAAATATTCAAAATTTATATTAATAACTACACACCAATATATACTAAGAATTAGAGTTATGATTAGGATTATATGATAATTTATGTTATACTAACTATAAATATTAAATATCTATATCAAAATTCAGTAACTGTTTAATATTATTTTCAACAAAAAATCTTTAATTAGGAAATATCAATTCTAAAACCAAAAAATTCTACCGCTTTAAATCACAGATTTCATGATTTTAAGTTTATAGTTAAGATTTCATAGATCCTACTCAGTTCTCTATTTTGCAATAATATATCTTTTTTTATCTATTTTAAATCATAAAATCTTAGGATTTTAAGAGTTAAATATAAATTGTAACAACCTTGTGTGGGGCTTGTATTTCCTTCTAAACTAGTCTAAGCACATTTCCTGAAGTAACAAAGAACTCCGCAGCTTCATGTCCGAACCATAAAATTTTAGAGTTAATTTTCATTCATATGAAATTTTGTTTTTCCGGAAATGATTTACTTCGTTGCAAAATTTTCATATTCGTGTTAATGTCACAAACACCAACATTATCAGCATGACCCTCATTTTAATTAATTCAAAATTATCATTTATCATTTAATAATTATGTTTATCTAGACTTCTTTCTAATTAAATCTTTAGGTGGCACTCGTTTGCGTGAGTTAAATTCTACTTCTGATTAAACTCCCATTTTTTCAATGACACACATAAAAGTATCTCAAATATTCAAGGATCCAAGATTTGGTTGAAGTTTCAACGGTGGAAAAGGAAAGTAAGAGCAAAGAAGAAGAACACCCGGCTGGGAGGAAAATGGTCCTTGTTTTTTCTGCTTGTTTCTATACAAGTGTCCCTAATATATATCAAAAATGTACGCAAACTATGCACGTATACTTAGAGTTAATAAAAATATACGAATCTAAGATACGAATTTAATATTGTGTTCGAATTCGAATTTATCCAAATGTTCACACTTTTAAATTTCTGGGCTGGGCCATTCTTATTCACTACACTTTGGCCCCTTTTCCAGGGCAGACTTTCTATGTGAAATTATTTTTTTCCAGGAGCCTAGGATTTTTGATCATTATGAATGGCCCTGAGCGAGTTTAATTGTCACAACAAAATTAATATGTCTAGTACAACTTGGTCGTACCAGGTTAGTTGAAGGAAAAGAGCTTAACCAAAGTGGAATATTTTCTGATATTAGTCCTAGAGCACGAAACTTTTAATATAGTAAATATAATTATTTTAGAATATGGTTTCACCAACAGCAAAGACCAGATAGACTATAATTTTATACTCAAACCAGATCGCTAGTATAACCAAAAATTGGAAGATGTTTGGAGCGGTAGTACAGTAAAGTGCTCTCTCTAAAATAATAATCGACAAAAACATTTGGTCCAAGTGGAAGCCATTATAAAAAAATGATAACTTTTTATCATAATTACTGAAATTTTGTAAAAATATTTAGAAATAAATTTTGATCTAATTTTTGTATAAAGTAATATATTATAATAAAAATATATTTTTACATATTTTATGAATTTAAAAAATATTTAAGACATGTTAAACTTGTTTATTTTATATAATTACTTATTTTCTCAATAATCTTTAAATAATTATTATGATCGTTATCTTGTTATAAGAAAGTATCACAATTGAATATAATTTTTGAATAATTTAATAAGTTAAGATTTAGACAATTTTAATATATACAAATATTATTTTTATTATTTACGTAAATATTATTCAAAATTTTAGTTTTACTTTTTTGGGAAAAAATATTAACCTCTCTTATGTAATAACTTCTCTAAAATAATAATTTCTTTCCGATCTTGTCAACATCATTTTAGATGTGTTTTACTCTAAACAGTTGTCGATCTAACTGATAAGACTAGCAGAATCTCCCGATTGGACCAGCCGTTCAAGACCAACATTTGTTTCACGTCGAGGTCCATCTTTTGGAAAAAATGCTAAATACTAAGAGTCTATATATTAAGAACGGAATTGTATGGTAGTTGGTGCAAGTTTCTACATTTATGGAACTAAGATTAACGCCACAGAAACAGGTAGAAATGATCAGTCTTCTAATCCAGTACTTTTTGACCTGGTCCACACGCTTATCAGAATTATTTTCTATGTCGTACAAACATCCACAAAATAGAATTAGTGAGAGGATGAGATGTCGATTATGATGTCTTAGTCCAAATACATTTAAAAAAAATATTTAGATGAAATTAGAAATTCAAAATAAAAATCAAAATATGCCACCACAAAACAACACAACTTGGTATTCATGTCTCTATGAATCCCAACTCTACTAAAAAAATTTATGTCAAATATTTACTCTCTCATACTGTTACCACCCGAATAAAAGGTCTGTGACTAGTGTTAGATCATGTCAAACTTAATAATAAACCAATAATTTAGCAAGTCTCAAATATCATATATCTTTCTCATTCTTAAAATTGTCAAACTTATTTTAGAAACATTATTTTTTCAAAAGAAACATATTTATCATTTCTCAAAACCTAGAAAGAATAATATAAAAGTTGAGTATACTCCTCCAACATCATAACAATAACTCATCCATCTCAAAATATAAATATAAAGTTACCTATATATTACATATTTACATTAGTTTAAGGTTAGTCAAAAGATCAACAAATATGTATAATGAAGTGACCTAGATTAAAAGAGACAAAGACCATTTGGAAACCTTTAAATGTAGCCCAAGATGAAACACAATGGGCTAATTTAAATAGAAAATCTTCTTCACATGCAAACCATTACTCGAATCTCTTCATCTGTGAATTTAGTAAGGGATAAATATATTGAAATACGTAGTAAGTAGAATATTGTAAGTAATATATATTTAATCAGTCATTATCTGCAGTAATCCTAACAATGCAAACACAAAACTAAGATCATAAAATATACGTTCATTAAAGATGATCATCAAAATAATCACATAACAAACATAATCATAAATTCACATCAACTTTTACGAATACATAATATAAATTGGATGAACTTCAAATAGGCCTAGATAGTATCACTCTCACATCAACATAAGGATACTATATCTTAAATGCGCCATCATAAACAAACTCCATTGGCCAAATAAATCATATCATATACAAATCTAATATATCTTTAATATATGTGCATATATGCTAACATCCATGGTTTTCATGAGTATACCTCATCATTCGCCATCTCTCAAATGACATTCTAAACATTCTAAATACATATTTCCTACGTATTCAAATTTATATTAAAATAACCTCATATAATTAATTGGACAAATCAGCTCCAATAAATAAATAATCCAAAACAACTTCACAGACCATATAGACAAAATCCAAACATCATCAAGATACATACAAACACATGAACATTGCCATGCTTATCACTACCCAGCAATCTGGGTGTTCGAATTTAATTGTTTGTATTATTGTTGTTATTTTGTAGATGCTGTTTGTAGTGAGTTAAAGCTAAATTGACGACCCTTCAAGGTTCTCCGTAAGAGATTTTTCATAGGGTTAGATTTGCTCGTGAGCATTCAAAGTTATACAATAGCAAGCAAACAAATTGAGTAACTTTTGTGAAGCCAAAGTACCAAGCAAGCACGTGGATCATATGCAATCCAACTCTGTCCATGTCAAGCAAGCATGGAGATCTGTTAAGAGTTTGTCTCAAATCCTACTTAAGGATAATCCATTGTAATAGAATTCTAGTTGAGAAGGAGCAAAAGATAAGTCTTCTTCTAGCATTAGGAATTCTAGTTAAGGTAGAACTCTAGATTAAGTCTTTATAAATAGGAATATTATGTAGAAGTTCCTGGGTGGGAGAGAGCAAATATAATGGTGTAAGAGAAATTAGGTAGAAGGCATGAGGTAGTGACCTTGCCATAGCCTATATACCCATTGTAATCTACCTATCATAGTGAGATTGTCTATACCCTCTGAAGTAGATCAATTGAAGACCGAACCATATATATCATGTGTTCTCACTATTATTTTGCTACTGCTATCTCTCTTTCTCTAAAATTCTATATGGTATCAAAGCTTATATCTTTAGGGATCTTTGAGGTGTTCATCAAGTTAAGAAATCAAGGTGGAGTATTGATGTTGATGATGAAGCCAGCCTCCCTAGAGCACGCCAAAGCATGCTAGAAACCCAAGTAAAACAAAAACAAGAGAAGAGAGAAGCTATTTTTCATTATATTTAGAGAAGATTCCTTGCGACAAGCCATCGCACGCCAAGAGAGACCAACCATCCATGTGTTAATAAGCCTGAGGATGAAGGTTTCTCATTGCCCGATGGTCCGAGAAGTAGGATTTAGGCAGGTCAAAGAAAGAGAACTGGATGATAGAGAGAATAGGGATGTCACGACCCAAATTGAGGTCGGTGACCGGTACTAGACTATGATATATCAATAACACAATACAAGCCTAGCAAGCCTCAAAACCATCTTATAACAATCATTTCAAGTGGAAGCAAATTTCAAACAAAATCATCTCACATGTCTTATCAACATACAAAAATCAGACCGATTTAATTTACAAACCAAAAATCAACAAACATCTTCAAAACACTATAACTACGGAGCAACTATACATAAGGGAATAGTGGCCTGATGAGTGTCAAAAACACTCACTACTTATGTACATTTTAGTGTAAGTTTAGCGTTTGTTACATATCGTTTTTACGAGTTTTCTAAGTCTTTACCTCGTTTTTGTACATATTGTTCTTTTGACGTGTTTGTTCATTTTTCTTATATTTTCTTTATGTTTAGGAGCTTCATGGACGATGATATCACAATGCACGACCAAGATCACAAGGTTTCGAGCAAAATGGCATTGACAAACCGAATGCACCAATTATTTCCGAGGCTAACCATGTAGTTCGCTGGGCCAGACCTCTTGCACGAGAAAATTCATAACTTCCTCATACGATGTCGGATTGAGGCGCGTCAGTGGTATTGGAAAGAAGACATCCTTATCCACATTGTACCAAAAGGGCGTATGATAATTAATCGTCTAAGTTGGAAAACCGCTTGATCCAATGTCATGGGCCAATTCTGTCCGAGTGGGCCAAACTTGAAGGTTGATTTGGGCCAAACTTTGGGCTTCTTGGCCCAAATCCGTGGCTACCAATTTGAGAGGATAAGATGACACAAATTGGCTGTGATTTGAAGGGAACAAGGATGGCTACACTTCTTTTAACTTGTTGTTGCTAAGTCCTAAAGTTGAAGACACATTTGGAGGAGTAGGTTAGATATTTGTAAAAAAATTAGTTTGTTAAGTTAGTTTTGGCTTGTAATATGACTTAGGATTATTATGTTAGTTAAGAAAACAAAAGGAGGCAGCCAAGGGATAGAAGGAAGGTCGTGACCAAAGAAGGAGAGAAAGAAAGAGAGAAAGAAAGAAGAAAAAGGAGAAGGAAGGAGGGAGAAAAACCAAAGAAGAACCAAGCTTGTGCTTGGAAGTTGTACTCTTTCTTACCCTTTAAATTCTTGTCTTTCCTTGCATGATCATGTAAATAAAATGTGTATTAAGTGTGTTTATATATAAGTATGTTTATGTTCAAGTTTTGTGCTAATATGTGTGAGTAGTTACTTATTGGTGTGATGCCTTGAAAACTTAAGTTTTCTAATGGTTTAAAATGGGTAAAAATGATAAGGATCATGTATATGTTAAAGAACTTAATGCCTAGTCTAATTTGATCACCTAGAACTTTGAAAATAATCAAGTCTTTACACCGAAAGGAGAAAGACTTGATCGAACGTTTAACATGTTGATCCGTTGCCTCGTGAGATAAAAATTTCACTTGGTGATTGGTTATCCAAAAGGGTGAAGTATATAGTTGGTCCTTAGTTAGATTTATGTGACTCGTGGGGGCGAAAGCACATCGAATTCATATAAGTTTAGTTAAAGATCAATTTAGACTAATCTAGCGCGAAAGTGTAGATTAGTTGCCTTGAAACACCCAGATCTTGACACGTAGTTAAAAACCCAACGAACCATGTAGTTTACTTAAGTAATCTATGGTATCACACCACTTGTTTTAAGTTGATTTATACCTTGTGTTCTTGTGTTTTCTTGTGATCTTGCATGATTTAAGTTGGTTGTATTTTCATTTTAAGCATGTTAGTTTGTTAAGCCACCTAAACCAAACCAAAGTAACAAAAGACATAAAATTTCTAAAGCTAAGTAAGTAAGTCGAGTAAGGCGCAACCTCATTCTTCGTGGATCGACAACCCTACTTCATAATCTATATTGCATCGGAGGCGTGTCAAAACAACCTCTCATCATGGCCCCATTCGGAATCTCAAAAGTAGCCCTCAAAAGAGAAAGAGTTGGGCTATTACCACGAACTTTAAACTCTCGAAACAAACTAAGATCTATGAGAACCTAAAATAGATAGTAAGGGATAAGTGTCCAAAAATACTTAGCAAGAGAATAGAACATAATATATTAGTTATGGTTGACATATGCATACCAAAAACTTAACCATGTTCGACTTTACTAAAAATCAAAATGCATAATGACCAGATGCTATACATAATGACAAACACCATATAGACACACACACACAGAGCTATGAATAGGTTTTGTATTGCCCCTTCCTCTGAATGCCAGGGATATCCAAATGGCCAAACAAATCTCCGTCCACACAAATACAAATCTAGCATACAAATGTAAGCTAGTGATAGCAAACAAATGTAAACTAGTGATATCCCCAAAACTATGAGCTCATAGAATAACATCCTAGTTAGTACGGGAAAGCTTATTTATTTCTCTCACAAAAATATATATCTTATCAAACAGATGACCCAACAGTCTAGAATCATAATCATCAGGCAAAATAAATTAGCCCCGAGCTAGTACTCTAGCTGACTATTCACAAATGTCACATGTCTCACAACATAATCACAAATATGTCCAAATGTACCATGGATCAAACCATATGCATATGATGCACATAATCAAGTTCCAAACAAACACCTATCAAACACAACCAAATTTATCATGTACTATTCACTTACACAACAAACACCGCTCAAAAGTGATGATTCCCAAATTTGGCAAATTCACATTGAGTTCCTTTAACCTCGGAAGAATCTGTCCAAATATATACAACCATATAATGAGGTTAACTCTTGGTTTCCAAAACCAATTCACCTGCAATTCTTCAAAACAACCAACTTAAGTTCACACTCGAAATCATCATCGCAAAATCATCGAAATGAAACCAATATCTCAAATCCTTTACACACTTGATTCATTACCAACCATCCCACACATATGTACTTTATATACAGTTCACTCATGCTCAAAAATGCATATGAGAATCTGATTTTTCCAACCGAACATCAACGAAGTGCATCACAAGTTTCACCACAACCAATCATTCAGAAATAGCTCAAACATGCCAAAGATAACCCACAAATCACTTCAAATCAACTCTCTTGCATATACTCAGATACTTAGACTCTCAATTTAATCTCAGTTTCCCAAAGAATCAATTTTATCAAATTTTCCTCTTCAAACTCGTGCAACCAAGAACACAACTAACAGTCTAAACTTACAAACAAGATACAGAACATTTCTCTCAATCAAATCAATCAAATCAATCAGAAAGTACTCTATAATTGGCTTCACAACAACTAAGTCCAATTTAGAGGTTAAGACCACATGATAATTCAAAGATGATTTCCTATTAACTCCTTGATCCAAATCACACATATAATACACCAAAATGAATCAAGTCAATACTTTTTAACATGTCTGCTTCTTCTTCTTTCCTCTAACTCTCTCTTATTTTCTCTGTTTCGATTTGTGCCTTATCTTTAGAGTTTCTCACCTCTTCTATAACCTTCCTGAGATAAGAAGGCACCAAGTAAGTCATGAGCAGCTTGTTTCACCTCCTTCTTTAACTTTTAACCTTGGTGACATATGATTGGACCCTTGTAAGTTATGGTCCTATCATAATTCTCTAACTTCCAGTTCATTTTTTACCTAGTTCCTTTGATTTCTAACCAAACTTGTAGATGACTCAATTGTAGATTTATGTCTCTAGTTTTCAAATTGTACTCACTTGCATCATTTGGAGCCAAAATGAGAGAGTTATGGTCATTTTACTACACAAGGGTCACTGTTGTCCGAACTTGATCGACTAGTTCTACCCAACTTGGAAATTCATCGAGTGAACTTTGTCAAACTTGCACTAACTTGCGAAGGGAATTAAAGGACATCTAAATTCATTTTCATAACTTATCTTCTCAAGTAGATAGCATAACATAAAATGACCAACCAACTCTCGAGGTTTCACAATTCTCCCCCATTATGAAAATTTGTCCCCGAATTTACTAAAGGCATGAAGTACGTACGGTGTTACTCAAACATGTATGGATACTTCTCTCACATATTTTTCTCCAATTCCCATGTAGTTTTTGAAAGTAGGTGGTAGTGCCAATCGATAAGCCACTTGACCAACCCATTCCAGAATCTCAAATGGTCCTACATACCTCGGACTTAATTTGCCTTTCTTACCAAATCTCATGATCCCTTTCATCGGCGATACCTTGAGAAAAACACTGGAACCTACTTCAAACTCATTTGTCTTTTCTTCTCTTATTTGAATATAATTTTTGTCTGCTTTGAGCTACCCGTAGGCATTCTCGAATCACTTTAATCTTATCAATGGTCTCTTGCATGAATTCAAGATCCAACTATTGTTTCTCACCAACATCATCCCACCAAACTGGAGACCTGTACTTCCTACCATACAATGCTTCATAAGGTGCCATCTTAATGCTGGACTGATAACTATTGTTGTAAGCAAACTACATCAAATGTAAATAAAGTTCCCAGCTTCCACCGAAATCCATCACACAAGCTTGCATCATATCCTCCAATATATGAATTGTCCGTTCTGACTACCCATCTGTCTGAGGATGGAAAGTTGTGCTCAGTCTAACCGTGTACCCATGGCATCTTGAAACTTCTTCCAAAAGCGTGATATGAAGTGTGTCTCTCAATTGGAGACTATCGAGATAGGAACTCCATGTAGCCAAACAATCTTATCAATGAATAGTTGGGCAAACTTTGCTGCGTCATACATACTCTTAATAGGCAAAAAGTGTGCAGACTTCGTCAATCTATCCACAATCACCCAAATAGAATCAAACCCCTTTGGTGAAGTTGGAAGTCCCACTAACAAATCCATGGTAATTTGATCCTACTTCCATTCCAAAATGCTCAACAACTATAACAAACCCAAAGGTCTTTGGTGTTCGGCCTTGACTTGCTGACAAGTTAAGCACTTTGCGACAAAGTCATCGATATCCTTTTTCATACCAATATTGATTCTTCATGTCGTTGTATATTTTGGTCGAACTTGGATGCATACTATACACTACCTTGTGTGCTTGGCTCATGATATCTCTCCTCGCATCTCTTACATCAGGGACAACTAATCGAGTACCATAATGTAAGATGCCATTAGTACTAAGGCTAAACTTTGGCAATTCACCATTCTCAACTTTTCCAATCATCTCTACTATCTCAGGGTCTTGTCATTGTAGTTCCACAATTTGACCACATATAGTTGGTTGTAAATGAATCTCAGTCAATATCACTGGTTCATATCCGTCTAAAGGTGTAGTCAATTCCAATCCTTGGTCAATTAACTTATGTAGGCTTGAGATCAGAGGTCTTTGCATCACTAACATATGTGCCAAGCTACCCGCTGACTTCTGACTCAGAGCATCTACAACCACATTAGCTTTGCTAGGATGATAGTTAATCGTGCAATCATAGTCTTTCAGAAGTTCCATCTATCTCATTTGCCTCATATTTAAATCCCGTTGCTCGAAAATATACTTCAAGCTCTTATGATCAATAAATACTTCAAATTTCTCACCATAAAGGTAATGCCTCCAAATCTTGAGCGCAAATACAACTACTACCATTTCTAAATCATGCACTAGGTAGTTTATGTTCATGTTTCTTCAACTGTCTGGATGTATATGCTATCACATTCTTACCCTGCATCAAAACACATCCCAACCCAACTCTGGAAGCATCATAATACACAGAAAAACTGCCTGATGTTGATAGTAATGCTAAAACTATAGCATTGGTCAACAAATGTTTCAGCTCTTGAAAACTCTTCTCATAGTCTCTCCCCACACATATCTCATATTCTTCTGTGTCAATCGAGTGAATGGAGTAGCCAAAATAGAAAACTCTTTTACAAACCTTCTATAATAGCCAGCTAACCTGAGAAAGCTACGTATCTATGTAATGTTAGTCAGAGTTGGCCAATTTCACTGCTTCTACTTTTGTTGGATCAACTGACACTCCATCCTTGGACACAACATGTCCTAGGAATGCCACACTCTGCAACCAAAACTCACATTTTGACAACTTAGCATATAATTTATTATCAAGCAAAGTCTTCAAAACCAACCATAGATATTTCTCATGTTCTTCCTTGGTTTATGAGTAGATCAATATGTCATTGATAAATACAACTACAAACTGATCCAAGAACGGCTTAAACACTCAATTTATCAGACCCATAAAGTAAGTTGGCACATTAGTGAGACTGAATAGCATGACTAAGAACTCATAATGACCATATTTGGTTCTGAAAGCTGTCTTGCTCACATCTTCCTTTCGGATTCTTAACTAATAATATCATGATCGCAAATTAATCTTAGAAAACCACTTGGCATCCTGTAGCTGATCAAATAAAGCATCAATGCGCAGAAGAGGATACTGGTTATGAATGGTCACCTTATTGAGTCTGCGGTAGTCAATACACAACCTCAAACTTTCATCCTTCTTCCAAACAAATAACACTGGAGTACCCCACGAGGAAACACTAGGACATATATATCCCTTGTCTAAAAAATCCTACAACTGTACCTTTAACTCCTTTAATTCAGCAGGTGCCATCCGATATGGTGGTATCAAAATTAGTTCTGTCCCTGTCAATAACTCAAAACAGAACTTAATCTCTCTCTCAGGTGGTAAACTTGGCAACTCATCTGGGAACACATTAGGAAACTCTCTCACAATAGGGATGTTATCAACTGTTATCTGATCTGCTTCTACATCCACTTCTTTAACCACAATCAAATAACTCACACAACTTCTTTTCAATAATCGAGAAGCCTTCAAACAAGATATAAGCCTCGGTGGAACCATCCCATCATCTCGAAATACAAATTCTTGTTCCCCCTCAGGCCTGAACTTCACAATCTTCTTGAAATAGTCCATCGTAGCATGATACGATGATAACCAGTCCATATCCAAAATCACATCAAAATCATCCATGGCTAACACATGTAGATCAGCTAACATCTCATGGCCATCTACGACTATCACACATGATTTATAAACTAAATGCACATGAATGATATGACCAGAAGGGGTACAAACATCTAATGGCTCCCCTAACGATACTAGTGGACTATCAAAGAACTCAGCAAATTAAAGTGACAAGAATGAATGTGTCGACCCCAAATCAAACAAGACTCGAGCGTGTGACGATCCTATAGGAAGTATATCTGAGACCACTGTGTTAGATGTCATAGCATCTTTCTTCGTCAAAGCATATACTCGAGCCAAACCACTATTATTATGCTCCATCGGCTCCTTTCCTTACAAACTTTCTCCCCCTGATAGCTCTAGCTAGAAGGACTCTGATCTTGCTCTCGAGGTTGAACTGATAAGCTCGTAAGCTGTGTCTGCTATCTTGCCTTAGCCACGCGATAGTCTTTAATCTGATGTCCCAATTTGCCATACCCAAAACAAGCTCCCGTTTGTCTATAACATGGTCTTCCAGGGTGTTGCCTTCTACAACTAGCGCATGAACCACCAAATTGGCCTTGACCACCAGATTGGCCATGGCCACTTGGTTGACTATAGAGACCATAGCCTCTTCCAAGTCCTCCATATGATCCTCCACCTCTCGGGAAATTTGGTTGGAAGCTCAGCCTATGTTATTACTGTTATCCGAAGCTCTAGTTCAAACTGTACTGTGGTGACCCATCGAACCTCTGAACCTTATCTTGCTTCTGTCTTGCAATTCGTTCATTAGGCATCTCCAAGGTCCTAGCTAGGGGTGAGCAAATGGACTGGAAATTGTCAAACCAGACTAAATCAAACCAAAAAAACCAGACCAAACCAAACCATTTTAAAAATGGTTCACTCTATTTTTTTAGTATTTAAGTGGTAATCAGTTTTCGGTCCAGTCTGGTTTTTTGTACAAGGACTGGAATCAAACAAAACAACCATGTGTTTTTTATATTTTTGGTTCTCGTTAGTGATGCTTTTTGTTGATGTGATATTTTAGAGCATTAATTATATTGGAATCTATCTTAGTATCATTTAGAACTAGTATTTTTTGTTGCTAATAGATGTTTCTAAGTTGAATAAAAAAAATATGGTCTGGTCTAGCCTGCACCTAATGCACCGCAGTTCAGTCCGGTTTGTATTTTCTTTGTTATTCCGGTCCCGGACCAGTTGGGTTTTTTATGGTTTGGTCCAGATTGGTCTGTTTGCTCAACCCTAGTCCTAGCACAATCCACCGCTGCTGAATAGGACTGAAATCCACGTGTGTACATCACTTTGAACATTGCATCATCCAACCCTCGAACAAACCTCTTCACCTTATTCTCTTCATCAGGCACCAAGTACTTTGCATAGCGAGACAGATGGTAAAACTTTTGGTCATACTCTATAACAATCATCTCCGAAGTCTTCACCAACCTTTCAAATTCAAAAGCACGAGCATCCTTTTGACTCTGAGGCAGGAAGCTATCTAATAAAGAGTCGCTGAACTCCTTCCAAGTCTATCCAGTTGACTCCACAGTCTAAAACCACACTCATGTCTTATTTATCAATTTAAATACTACAAGCTCTACCATCCTCTTGCTGTCGCAAATCAGGATATTCTACCTCTTCTTTATCTCTTCCAAAAACATTTATGGATCATCACGTATACCCAAAAATGTAGGTGGATCTAACCTCAAAAACTCTACTAAGAAATCACCCCTAGGTGTTGTAGCAGCCTTCTTATCCATCTGACTTTGCTGAGTGGCAATAAACTTCTCCATTGCTACCATTACTCTGTCTACAGCATCACCACTCCGCTTTCTATGCCCAAAAGTACTACCCACTGGTTGGTTAGTCTCAGCTGGCATGGCAGTATCAGAAGTAGTATGCTCAACGACAGGTGTAGGCTCTAGTGTAGCCTCATCTCTAGGCCTACCAAAACTTTCACTGTGCTCCCTCGTGGTAGCATCAGTACTCTTACATTTCAGAGGCATAACTTCCCTATATGAGTAAGTCACACTTTAGGAAGACCACAAATAAGCTCAAACAAAGAAGGACAAGACACGATGGATCCTACACTCTGTAGTATTCCTATTCAGACATCATATAAGACAATCAAGGTTTAGCTTTGATACCAACTCTGTCATGACCCAAACTGAGGCCGATGAGTGGCGCTAGACTGCGACATATCAACAACACAATACAAGCCTAGAAAGCTTCAAAACCATCTCACAACAATCATTTCAAGCAGAAGCAAATTTCAAACAAAATCATCTCACATGTCTTATTAACATACAAAAATCAGACCGAATTAATTTACAAATCAAAAATCAACAAACATCTCCAAAACACTATTACTACGGAGCAACTATACAGAAGGGAACAGTGGCCCCATCTAGAGACTTCAAAAGTAGCCCTCAAAAGAGAAAGAGCTGGCTGGTACCATGGACTTTGAACACTCGAAACGAACTAAGATTTGTGAGAACCTGGAATAGATAGTAAGGGGTAAGTGTCCAAAAATATTTAACAAGGGAATAGAACATAATATATTAGTTATGGTTGACATAAGTATGCCTAGAACTTAACCATGTTCGACTTCACTCAAAATCAAAATATGTAATGACTAGATGTTATACATAATGCCAAACACCATATAGACACACACACACACAGAGCTATGAATAGGTTTTGTATTGCCCCTTCCTCTGACTATCAGGGATATCTAAATGGCCAAACAAATCTCTGTCCATAGAAACACAAATCTAGCATACAAATGTAAGCTAGTGATAGCAAACAAATGTAAACTAGTGATATGCCCAAAACTATGAGCTTATAGACTAACATTCCCAGTTAGTACGGGAAAGTCTATTCATTTCTCTCACAAAAATACATATCTTATCAGACAGATGACCCAATGGTCCAAAATCATAATCATTAGACGAAACAAATCAGCCCCCTGTTCACAAATGTCACATGCCTCACAACACAATCACAAATATGTCCAAATGTACCATGGACCAAACCATATGCATGTGATGCACATAATCAAGTTCCAAATAAACACATATCAATCATAACCAAATTTATCATGTACTATTCGCTTACACAACAAACACCGCTCAAAAGCACCGATTCCCAAATCTGAAACTCCTTTCATGTTGAGTTCCTTCAACCTCGGAAGAATCTATCCTAATATATACAACCACACAATGAGGTTAACTCTTGGTTTCTAAAACCAATTCACCTCCAATGCTTCAAAATGACCAACTTAAGTACATACTCAAAATCATCATCGTAAAATCATCAAAACAAAACTAATATCTCAAATTCTTTACACACTTGATTCATTACCAACCATCCCACACATATATACTCTGTATACAGTTCACTCATACTCAAAAATGCATACAACAATCTGATTTTGCCAACTGAACATCAACGAAGGGCATCGCAAGTTTCATCGCAACCAATCATTTGGAAATAGCTCAAACATGCCAAAGATAACCCATAAATCACTTCAAATCAACTCTCTTGCATATACTCAGAAACTTAGACTCTTAATTTAATCTCAGTTTCCCAAAGAATCAATTTTATCAAAATTTCCTCTTCAAACTCGTGCAACCAAGAATATAACCAACAGTTCGAACTTCTAAACAACATACAAAATGTTTGTCTCCACCAAATCAGTCATATGATATGGATTCAGAAAGCTCAAAAAGTACTCTATAATTGGTCACTTACTAAGTCGATCTTTGTTCCCTCGCTCAACTGGGTATCTTAGCAACCACATGACAGTTCAAAGACGATTTCCTATTAACTCCTTGATCCAAATCGTACATATAATATACCATTAGAAAGGGAATAGAACATAATATATTAGTTATGGTTGATATATACATACCCAAAACTTAACCATGTTCGACTTCACTGAAAATCAAAATGCGTAATGACCAGATATTATACATAATGTCAAACACCATATAAACACACACACACACACAGAGCTATGAATAGGTTTTGTATTGCCTCTTCCTCTGACTGCTAGGGATATCCAAATGGCCAAACAAATCTCCATCCACAAAAACACAAATCTAGCATACAAATGTAAGCTAGTGATAGCAAACAAATGTAAACTAGTGATATCCCCAAAACTATGAGCTCATAGACTAACATCCCCAGTTCATATGGGAAAGCTTATTCATTTCTCTCACAAGAACACATATCTTATCGAACAAATGATCCAACAGTCTAGAATCATAATCATCAAATAAAACAAATCAGCCACGAGCTAGCACTCTATCTTATCAAAAGTGCTGATTCCCAAATTTGAAACTCCTTTCACGTTGAGTTCCTTTAACCTTGGAAGAATCTGTCCAAATATATACAATCACACAATGAGGTTAACTCTTGGTTTCCAAAACCAATTCACCTGCAATGCTTCAAAACGACCAACTTAAGTACACACTCAAAATCATCATCGCAAAATCATCGAAACGAAACCAATATCTCAAATCATTTACACACTTGATTCATTGCCAACCATCCCACACATATATACTCTATATATAGTTCATTCATGCTAAAAAATGCATACAAAAATCTGATTTTGCGAATCGAACATCAACAAAATGCATCGCAAGTTTCATCTCAACTAATCATTCGAAAATAGCTCAAACATGCCAAAGATAATCCATAAATCACTTCAAATCAACTCTCTTGCATATACTCAGATACTCTAACTCTCAATTTAATCTCAGTTTCCCAAAGAATCAATTTTATCAAATTTTCCTCTTCAACCTCGTGCAACCAAGAACATAGCTAGTAGTCCGAATTTCCAAATAACATACAAAACATTTTCCTCAACCAAATCAATCATATGATATTGATTCGGAAAACTTAGAAAGTACTCTATAATTGGCTTTACAACAACTAAGTCCAATTCGGAGGTTAGGAACATATACCAAGTCGATCTTTGTTCCCTTGCTCAACTATTTATCTTAGCAACCACATGACAAATCAAAGACAATTTTCTATTAACTCATTGATCCAAATTACACATATAATACATCGTTGGAAAGCTCTCTTTGTTCTCTACAACTTCCTTGACAATCACAAAACCTGAATCAGAGCAAAAGGTCACTTACTGAGTCAATACTGTTTGACCTGCCTACTTCTTCCTCTTACCTCTAACTCTCTCTTCTTTTCTCTGTTTCGGTTTGTGCCTTATCTCCAGAGTTTCTCATCTCTTCTATGCCCTTCCTAAGCATAAGAAGGAAGCAGGTAAGTCATGAGCAACTTATTTCACCTCCTCCTTCAACTTTTAACCTTGGTAACATGTGAATGGACCCTTGTAAGTTATGGTCTAATCACAATTCTCTAACTTCTAGTTCATTTTTCACCTAGTTTCTTTGATTTCTGACCAAACTTGTAAATGACTTAGTTGTAGGTTTATGTCTCTAGTTTTCAAATTGTACTCACTTGCATCATTTGGAGCCAAAATGAAAGAGTTATGGTCATTTTACTACACAAGGGTAACTGCTGTCCAAACTTGATCGACTAGTTCTACGCAACTTGGAAATTTATCGAGTGAACTTCGTCAAACTTGTACTAACTTGCAAAGGGAATTAAAGGACATCTAAATGCACTTTCATAACTCATCTTCTCAAGTAGATAGCACAACACAAAAATGACCGACCAACTCTCGAGGTTTCACAAGGGAGTACAAAGAATCTCCCACTCTAGAGCCACCATTGTTCTATCGTCGTTGCCCAGTATACAGTTTGGACAGATTGAAGTATGGAGCTTAATGAAAGAGGTACATAATGAAGATGATCGTATGTAGAAGAGCAAGTAGAGCTCAAAATGACGATTGTGTTCGAATTTGATCCAAGGTGGAGTGTTGAAGTTTGTCTCAAATCCTACTTAAGGATAATCCATTGTAACAGAATTCTAGTTGGGAAGGAGCAAAAGATAAGTCTTCTTCTAGCATTAGGAATTCTAGTTAAGGTAGAACTCTAGATTAAGTCTTCTATAAATAGGAGCATTGTGTAGAAGTTCCTAGGTGGGAGAGAGCAAATATAATGGTGTAAAAGCAATTAGGCAGAAGGCATGAGACAGTGACCTTGCCGTAGCCTATATACCCATTGTAATCTACCTATCATATGAGATCGTCTATACCCCGTGGAGTAGGTCAATTGAAGACCGAACCACGTATATCATGTTTCCTCTCTATTATTCCGCTGCTGCTATCTCTCTTTCTCTAAAATTCTACAGTTTCAAAGACTCAGCCTGCTCCTCCTATTCCAAATACTTGTTTGACTAGTAGTTAAATACTTGCTCTGTTTCTACCTCTTTTTATTACTTCCAATGCTTTTGAGATTTTAGTTAAAGAGGAGGAGCACCAGTCCAGTTCCAGTAATACTACTCATCGCATTGTGGATGTCGTTCCTCCAGCTTTTGTTGGGGTGGAGAATTATACACATTCTATCAGCGTATGATCATTAAAGATATTGATAGAAATGAGATATCTCAGCATTGGCCCTTACGATTTAGCTCACTTTAGCTGATTTTTTTGGCAAAGAGCATCTCGCTTTGTGGGCGCCGATGAGAAACTTTGCTCCTTTTTCGAGTGAGGAACTTGCAGTGAGCAAGAATGAAAGTAATATAGCTGCTCTTGCCTGCTCCCATAACTATGGTTTAGGACGAGGAGGCCTTTGTGCACGAGGAAGCGACCCCAAATATGCCCTTTGCCTTGCGGTACACGGGTGAGTTTACTTCTTGCTTTGTAAACTCTGAGTTTGATATCCTGGACTATTTTGATGATAGTGCTATAAGTTCGAGATTTGGTTCACATATAAGCTTGGCACTCGATGTTGTCGGGTTTACCTTATTAGATTTTACACGTTATGCGGGCCACAAGTCTTGGGCCAATTTTGATGAGGAGGAGGAAGCCCTTTTGGCCTCAGCAAATCGGACACCACTCTTCTTTATGGCTCAGCAAGCATTCGCAACAGAGGGCTCATTTTCTTTATGGTGTCAGGCCTGGCTTCCTCAAGAATGGTACCTCTGGCAAGGGCTTATCAGTTGCAAGCCCATCTCTTTTTGCGATGACCACTGCTAGGCACCCAATCTTGGGCTCGGAGCTCGCCGCACTTGAGGTGGTCTCTAATTCCACACTGTCGCAGCTGAGTTTCATGTCACAAATTGCGACAGCGTCCAAGACTAATGATCCACCACTAGTTACGCCTTCGACCGAGCCACCCGGACATTCTTCAATGCCAAGAGCTCTCGATTAAGGTGAAGCGCTAGAGGATGTTTACCTTTTTTATTCATTTTTGACTGCTTGACTTGTGAGTTACCGAGTTCGAAGTTTGTGTTTGTGGCTGCGTGGTAGCCTTTCTGATTGTCCGTTCAGATCTGACTTTGGTTAGATTTCTCCTTTTTCTTATTGCCTCTTCTATTTTTCATCACATTCTATATATTTTATTTTAATAAAGTTTTAATTATTCAAAAGAAGACTTATTGACTTTGACATGTTCTAAATCCGGATCTTGTCCAAATTCTTATTTTTACAAGGAAAAGGGCATTGATATGGAACTATATGATCCAACATAGTTTATTTAACATTTTATATATAAATAGAAAACATTATATATGTAAATGGAAAACCTAAAACTATCGACCTCTCTTACTATCCTAGAATAAGGAGAAAAACATTTGTATCATTAACGACACAATTTTGAGAACTGGAACCAAGTACGTAATTATTCCTTGCTTATTACATCGAATTTACTCTTTTTACGTTTGTTCATGTAATGTTTCATTTTATTTTTTGTTCTTGCTGATTGAGGAGTATAATTAGATTGGAACCGACCAAGTCACGTTGAGACTTTGTGTTGGGCTTTGGGCCCAATGGGCGGTCCATTGGACCAGGCCCAACCAAAAAAAAAAATTGAGTGTGAAATGATGTCAGTGCTTACGTCAGCATTGACGTCAGCGCTCGGGTGGCTGGCATGGACGTGCCACATCGCGCCACGTGGCACGACGTGGCATGGCCATGTCATGCAAGCAGGAGGATTAATCCCTATATAAAGGAACCTCTGGGTGATTGATTGGTAATTATCCACTTCCAATTTCCTCTCAAAAAGGCATATTCCAGTTCAGTACTAAAACTTGTTTTAGATTTATAATCAAGGTAATTCATGGAAATTGAGTAATCGGTCTGTGCAAACGTGACGATACTCGATCAGCGACTCACTATCGACGATCCGAATCTTTCTACATACTCGCTTCAACAAGTAAGTTGATTTATTTAACGTAATTATCATTTAATTAAATCGTCATTAAATACGTAATTATTTGTTAATTACATGCTTAATTATAACAATTGGTATCAGAGCAAGGTTTAGAACTTTGATTTGATTTTTACATGACGTTTAATTTGAAGTATTCGGTTAAAATCATGTTAATGATAATTTAATATTAATTCAAATTAAAACTAGTGTTAAATTATATTTAGTTTTTCAATTGTGTATCAAATTGAAGTTATTTGGTCAGTTGGGTGGAAATGCAATTTTCGCAGAAAGTTTTGTACTGATTTGTAATTTGCCCCCCACAAATTGAAAAACCCAATCCTAAATCCCCTTTTTTCTCCGATTCAATCATCAACCATTTCCAGCCAAATCTGGCATTTTCAACACCGGAGGCCAACAGACACGAGTTCCCTGCATCAAGATGAACACGTGCGTATCGGATTCGAGCATCGACATCGCCGGAAAATGAAATTTTTGGCTGGAGAAATCTCGAACTCGACGAATAGAGAAGACTACCGCGGGAGGACACCAAGGCACAAAGAACAACGCGAGAGGTATGGCCATGACTGCAAGGTCACGACGAGTCGAACCCACCCGGTTGTGGGCAACGACTCTCGCCCGTTGCTATGCAGTGGTCGAAGGCAGTGCAGGGTTCTTTTTCGCCGGGAGAGAGGGAGAGAGAAAGGAGAAGGGGAAGGAGAAGGGCATTCTCGAAATTTTGCATTTTTTGCGAATTCCTTAAATATGAGGCTGGTTTTTTACAAACTGGTCACTCTGGTTATAATTGATTTTATAATTTAGCACTTTTCGTGGTTAATTTATTACAAATCAATTACTGAAAGTTCTAATTGAATGATAATTTAGTCCTTTAGGATTAAAGCTTTATTCAATTAATTTCTGATTTTATTTAAATTGACTTTAAAGTCAATTTTTTAAAATCAAAAATCTAAATAAAATTTTGTTTCTCAACTGAATAAATTTGTTTTATTCTATTGAATTTCAAGATTATAAAACTTATTAAAATTTTGGAATAAGTTCCAGAAAACCATCACATGGTGCGATATCGTGAGATTTGAAATTGTGTTTTTCAATCTTATTTTTGGGATTTAGACCTTCTAACCCAAAATTTATCTTGCATTTGTTGCAGATAACGATGCCATGGAGACCAAGGATTGATCCTGCGGTATTAAGGAGGGGCTTACTGTGGAAGCAACTTCCACCAAGGATACCACATGAAGATATGTTTGATATAGCAAAACATATCGTCAATGTCCATAGTAAAATACAAGAGGCCATCTGGGTCAAAGGCTATAATTACGGGGAAAATTGGAGATCAATGTACTGTGATTTGCTGACCACACTAGATATTAGAAACCACGTTCTGAACGTATCCAATCTTAATGTGGATACCCATCAGAAGGCTATTGCAAACCTCTTGAGACACTTGCAGTCTCATGGTCTAACAAGAGAAATTCAGGCGCCATATCCTATGGTAATGAGAAGCGGTCTAGAAATGGACCGTTACATTACACAAGAATATGTGTATGAATTTCCTGACGCACTATTTGCATGGGTTATAGACTCTACACCCATTCTTGTCTTCACCACAGAAGGTCTAGGTGAAACCTCTGAAGCTACTTCTTCTCTTTTTGGGCCCTCTGGAACTACTTCCCAAAATGGTGAGCCTTCGGGATTTTCTCCCATTGTAGGTAAACCATCTAGGACTGTTCCTCAAGAGCCTAGCGAGGAAGAAGATCCAGAGGAAGATATGGACTATGAAACTAGATCTCTGGGTCATCCATTTAATATGGATTAAAATAGTGTTTTGGTTATTTTAAACAATGTATCATAATGTACCATATGTTGTATATTATCTTTCAGCATGTTTGTATCATAAAATGTACTATCTTAGTATGTATAAAAACATGTTGTGTAAATAAATAAAATGAGTTTGTTTGTTTACTTCCACTTGAGTTTACTTTAAGAGAACTTTGAATGATCATAGTAGATGATTAACTCTTGAATTGTAATGAAAAGCATACCCGCAACCCACTTCGATTTTAAGACTAATAAAAAACTTTGTATCATAAAAGTTGTGACATTTTAGTAAACTGGTTCATATTGCTAAATCAAAATTTCTGATTATTTCTTATATTCCAAATCCCTATAGAAATGGCAGTTGTATCTAGAACCATAGTTGCTGAGTTGAACCATGAGCTCAAGCTCAATAATGACAACTACAATAATTGGAGCATGAAGATCTAGTATGTGCTCGAAGAACAAGAAGTTCTTGAGCAAATACAAGTAACTATGTTAGAACCTGGCGAAGGCAATACTGCTCAACATAGGCGTGATCGTGATGCCTATGCTGTTTGGATGAAAAAGAACTCAACTGCTCATTTAATTCTACTGAGTTCAATTATGGATGATATGACAAGGCAATTTCGCATTTATGAAAATGTGAAAGAACTTTGGGATCCCCTCAAATTAAAATTTGGGAAGCTTTCAGTGTCGAAACTTCGTGCTTTGACTATAAGGTTTGATACCTTCAAAAAGCACCCCGATATTCCTATGAGGAAACATCTAAGGATGATGTCCAATATGATCAGTAATCTATCTGAAGCTGGTCATGTACTTAGTGATGAACAGTAGATTCAGGCTATCATCCATTCTCTACCTCCAAGCTGGGAACAGATAAAGATGAATCTTATCCATTCTGATCATCTAGTAACTTTTGAAGATGTTGCTAGACACCTTGAATTAGAGGAAGATCGTCTTTTTTCTTCTAAGTCCCATCTCGAAGCCAATTTGATTAGTTCGAATAGCTCTGGGAAAAAGAAGAAGAAAGGAAAAGGAAAGGGTAAGAGTTCTCAAAATCCAAAGGCTGAAAAACTTAGGACTGAAAGTAGATGCTTCTGGGTCTAAAAAGAAAAGACGTTTTAACATTTCTAAGGTGAAATGTTATAACTATCAAAAGAAGGGACATTTTGCGAAAGATTGCAAAATGCCTAAGCAGGTACATCCAAACTCTATTGTGAATGAGATTAATGTATCTTCTTGTACCTTTCTTATTGAATCATGTTCCATGTGGGTAATAGATTCAGGAGCAACAGACCATATAGCAAGAGATCGCAGTTCGTTTATAGAAAACTGGCGATTACCAACTGGTACAAAGAGCATTTTTATTGGTAACAACTCGTCTGTGGATGTGAAGGGACTAGGCACCTGTGAAATACACCTTCGTGGTGGTAGTGCTCTCATTTTGCATGACATGTTGTTTGCTCTAGACATTCAAAGGAACTTGATCTCTATCTCTACTTTGATGTCCCTAGGTTTTTCATTGTTGTTTGAGAACGACGTCGTTAAGTTGTACTTGGATAATACTTTTTATGGTCTTGCATATAAATCGGAAAGTTTTTTCATTATGGATGTTGATCCTAGTGAAAGTTACTCTTTTGTCACTAATTCTAATTCATCGAAAGATGACATCAAATTATGGCATTCTAGACTAGGTCATGTTGGCCAAGATCGCTTAAACCGTCTAGCTAAAACTGGACTACTAGGTAAAATAGGAAAATCTATATTACCTAGATGTGTTTCGTATCTAGAAGGAAAGAGTACAAGAAAACTATTCGGTACTGGAATTAGAGCCAAATTTCCATTACAATTAGTCTATTCAGATATATGTGGTCCAATGAACGTAAGGGCAAGACATGGTGCATATTATTTCATCACCTTTATTGATGACTATTCGCAATATAGTCTGATATATTTGATTTCTCACAAGTCAGAGGCATTAAAATGTTTCATGACATACACGAATTTTGTTGAGAATCAAAAAGATAGAAAGATAAAGGCCTTACGAACTGATCGTGGCCGTGAATATCTTTCTGCTGACTTTAAAACACTATGTGTTGAAAAAGGAATCGAACATTAGTTGTCCATTCCTTACACACCTCAACAAAATGGGGTGGCTGAAAGAAGGAATAGAACTCTCCTTGACATGGTTAGATCTATGATGGTAGAGGCAAATTTGCCAATATCATATTATGGAGATGCGCTCCTAACTGCTGCGTATATTCTTAACCATGTTCCCTCCAAGTCTGTTAATACTACCCCATATGTAATATGGACAGATCGGAAATCAGATTTATCCTATTTCAAGCCATGGGGATGTGCATCCTATGTCCATTCTACCTCAAGTACTTTCGGTAAATTAGGACCGAGAGGTAGAAAAAATATCTTTATAAGATATCCTGAGGTATCTAAAGGATATGTGTTTATTGGTGAACTAGACAATGGACAAATAATAGAATTTGAATCACGAGATGTCACTTTTCTGGAAAATGAATTTCCTAGATTGAAAGAGATTAGTGATAACCTCGATCTCTATGAAACTGTTGAAACAGAGCCTTCTGAACCTATTCTTCTGAGTGGGAGAATTGAGATAGAAAATTATTCTTTTCCATCTCAACAAGGTTTGGAAGATATTCATCTTAGTCCTGATAGGCTCATGGTTCCCTATTCCAGTGGGAGTACAGAACCACCACCTAGTAGTAGTATGATTCCCGGATACAATGAATATATGAGAGATATTTATCAAAGGCATACCATGCCAATGATTTGTTATCGAAGGCGAATCTAATGCCTCCCTAATGTCACTAAAAAAGTTTGGTGATTCGGGTGAAGTTCTACTGACCAAACTTCAGGATGTAGATGAACCCAGAAATATTTCTGAAGCTCTATCTTCTCCACAAAAGAATGAATGGATTAAAGCTATGGAGGAAGAAATGTCTTCCATGACCAAAAATCAGGTTTGGAACCTGGTTGACCTACCTAAAGGACGTAAGGCTATTGGGAATAAATGGGTTCTCAAGGTCAAACATAATGCAGATGGCAGTATCGAAAGATATAAGGCACATATGGTTGTGCAAGGATTCAGACAACAAGAAGGAATAGATTATAAGGAAACTTTTGCTCCTATTGTTAGATTCACGTCCATTAGGGTCATTCTGGATATGGTCGCTAACATGGATCTAGAATTGCATCAAATGGATGTTAAGACTGCTTTTCTCAATGGAGAATTGGATGAAGAAATCTATATGATTCAGCCTCAGGGCTACATCCAAAAAGGCTGTGAACAAAAGGTTTGCAAATTGAAAAGATCAATTTATGGCCTTAAGCAATCATCTAGACAGTGGTACATTCGTTTTCATAATACTATCATGGCAAATGATTTTACTATGATAGATGAAGATCACTGTGTGTATGTTAAGCGATCAGATAAGAAATTTGTCATTATCACTTTGTATGTTGATGACATACTCTTAGCCTCTAATGACATGGGACTACTTGTGGAAATCAAAGATTGGTTTTCAACCAAATTCGAAATGAAAGACATGGGCAAAGCTAATTACATACTCGGAGTTGAGATTTTGAGAAATCCTTCGAAGAGAATAGTGTCTCTTTCACAAGAGACATATATTCACAAAGTAGTAGAACATTTTAATTGTAATCATTGTAACCCAAAGTATGTTCCATTAGTAAGAGGTCATAATTTGAGCAAAGACTTGTGTCCAAAAATAGCTGATCAAATAGGGAATACGGAAAAGATTCCTTATGCCAATGCAGTTGGATATCTAATGTACGCGATGTTGTGTACAAGGCCTGATATCTGCTATGTTGTTGGCATTGTAAGTAGATATCAATCTAATCCAGGTATTGCTCACTGGAAAGCTGTCAAGAGAATTTTGAAATATTTGAATACAACTGTAGATTTTTCACTATGCTATCAAGGTAGAGACCTGAAGCTAAATGGCTACACTAATGCTGATTGGGATGGTGACCAAGACAAGAAAAAATCTACATCTGGCTTCGTTTTCCTGTTGGGAGGGGTGGCCATTTCATGGAGTAGCAAGAAACAGACTTGTATATCTTTCTCAACAATGGAAGCTGAATATATAGCTTTGGCTCATGCTGCACAGGAAGTAGTGTGGCTAAAGAGATTCTTAAGTCACCTGTTCCTAATTAACTCTGTGGAACCTGTGAATATATTATGTGATAACGAAGTGGCAATAGCTTATGCTAAGGATCCACGTTTCCATAGAAGAGCTAAACATATAGATATTAAATTTCATTTTGTTAAAAGTTTAATAAAACATAGGGAATTATGTATGAAACATCTATTTATGCAAGATATGGTTACAGACACTATGACTAAAGTGTTATCTCGAGAAGTGTTCGAGAAACATATAAAGTCATTAGGTTTGCGACGTTTTCATCTATAAATAAAGATGTTTTGATTTTGGCAATATGAATACCTTCTTGAACATGTCAGACAGAATAGTAGCCCACTCACACGGGTGTTTACCTCAGTGGGAGCCAAATTTGTTGATTCCTGAATAAGATGAGGCAGATGTTGGACATTTATATGTGTAATGTCCTACAGCGACAATGCCGTCTTGCTAAGAAAACAAGATTCATCATGGGATGTAGTAATGAGTTATTACATTTGAATCTTTTATGATTCATATGATAAAAAATAAGTGGAAATTATCATACCTTCTGTCTTAAAGCATACAGTTAGGCTGTGGCTAATACTCTAATATAGTGTTTTCAATGACATGTGTTCCTATACAATAGAATCTACACCATAACACATGAATGAGTATCATGTGTGCTGTTCGACCACCGGATAGGATGAAAATGTTCATTGATTTCACAATCCCTAGTGTGAGACCACATTTCGAGAACTATGATTCCCAATTTTTGCCCTTAAGATCCTAAATGTATTCTAGAAGTACGATTCAGTGCTGCTAGCTTGGAAAGTCCATGATAAGGTCATGTCATAGCGATTCGACCTGGCAAGGCTGACTAGAAAAGCAGATTGTATCATTATGAAAAGAATATAGTTAAGGGAGAAGGAACTCTGACCATCACATTTTGAGGTTCGTTGTTCAGGTGCACCAATTGTATTGAAAAGTACAATAGTGAACACGAATAAAATTGTTTGAAATCATTATGTGAACAATGGAATGTGACATGAATCCTGGAGTGAAAGCACACTTTCATATATGAGATGTAGAGATGCTACTATTCATATAGCATATATGCATGTGCTTCTGAATTTTAGCTACATATACTCGATGTGTGCTGGTCGCACGAAATCTTTTGATTTATAGTCTAAACGTTATTGACTATGAACAATAATGATCAAATGAGAGATTATGTGCATAGGGCTCAAATTGCATTCATTATTTTGATAGTGTTCAATAATGAATGAGTGGGAGATTGTTGAGCTTTGGGCCTAATGGGCTGGTCCATTGGACTAGGCCCAACTGAAAAAACAATTGAGTGCAAAATGACATCAGCGCTTACGTCAGTGCTAACGTTAGCGCTCGGGTGGCTGGCATGGACCTGCCACGTTGCGCCACGTGGCACGACATGGCATGTCCATGCCATGCAAGCAGGAGGATTAATCCCTATATAAAGGGACCTCCGGGTGATTGATTGGTAATTATCCACTCCCAATTTCCTCTCAGAAAGGCATATTTCAGTTTAGTACTAAAACTTGTTTTAGATTTATAATCAAGGTAATTCGTAGAAATTGAGCAATCGGTCAGTGCGAACGTGATGATACTCGATCAGCGACTCACTATCGACGATCCGAACCTTTCTACATACTCGCTTCAACAAGTAAGTTGAAGCCTAAAAGTGTTTATCCAACAAAAATGTGTCATTTCAACCAACAGAAATATATCATTCCGACCAACAAAAATGTGTCATATTAGACAGCACAGAGACTCAGACAATTACATTTTTGCCCCTATATGTATAGTAGAGGCCACACGCAACCTATACTCAATCTTGTCCCACAAACAAACAAATGAGTTGGATTTGAGTCATAAATGTCCAACCAATCCTGATGATGACACATAGGCCTCAGTATAGAATTTAAGTCATAAATGTCCAACCAATCCTAACAATGACACATGGCCTGAGTATGAAGATTGAGGTCTGATATAATCCTCGACCTGGGCAACTATCTTCATCCATAGTAAGGTTGGTTCTTGTCAGAAGACTATCTTGTTAAAAGTCACAATCAAAATACCTGCAGAGCATCTTCACCCACAATGCACATTCATGGTAGCTGATTATTGGTAGGATGAATGCTGGTACTTGCATAGGAGCTTTTGCGCAGCTTTTCCCGGGATCATACAGGACACTTGTAGACATAAGCTTGGCCTACCGGGTAGTGACCGGATGGTTTGGGTCCATGCTTGGGATGGCGTCCTCACCTCTAGGGCTACATACGATCATCTGTGCCCTACTCACCTGCTGATTTGCCTCAGAGGTCCATTTTTCTATGGCGGGCCATACTCGGAGCTTTCCCTACCACTGACATCATGACTTTCTGTGGCTTCGTAGGCCCGAGTGCGTGTTGCATGTGCATGGTAGAGGTAGAGTCACTAGACCATATATTGACCCGCTGCCTGATCGTGGCTACTTTCTGGAGAAATGTTTTTAGTATCTTTGGGATTCAGTAGTGGCCTTTCTTAAGCTTTGCTGAGCTCATTGCAGAGTTGATGCAGCAGCGATTTAGCCCCCATGTTGATGTGTTATGGAGAGTGGCGATGGTGAGTGCTGGTTGGCTATTATAAATGGAGCGCAATGCGCGAATTTCCCGAGAGCAGCATGGGAGCCTAGATGTGTTGCTTGCGATATTCTATCGCATGGTGAGCGAGACTACTATTTTTTATACGAGGCAGTGTTTCTCCTTGCAGTGGGAGCAGACTTTACTCCAAGACCTCTGTATTGCACCAAGGTCAGGCCGGGTACCGCGCATTGTCGAGGTCACTTGGCAATGCCCTCTTTTAGGCTGGCTCAAGTACAATACGGATGGTAGCTCCCTGGGAGTCTTAGAATGAGGCCATTCTATATGGGTTTTCCATACTTCTAGGGGTTTTGTACAGGGTTGTTTCAGTCACCCAATTATGAGCTATTTTACATTTGAGACGGAGCTTCTAGCGGCCATCCTTGTAGCGGAGTTTGCACACCTTCATGGTTGGCATAGACTATAGCTAGAGATGGACTTTATGTATGTACTATTGAGATTCCTTATGCCATAGGTAGAGGTCCCATGGCACTGGCGGTCCTGCTGGCTACACATGCTTTAGCTCCATGTATAGATTTTTTTTTGTGAATACCCAGGTTTCTGCCCCAGCCCATTATGGGCTTTCAATGGGGCTGACTATTCCTATTCGAGGCGAGTCCTAGGGTTAAGGTTTTAAACCTCTCCCAATGCTGTTGTAGGGGATCGAACCTTAGTTCTCCCTTCTAAGTGCAGCCCCTGGCACCACTGCACCAACTGCGCATTGGTAGCTCTATGTATAGATACAGATCCATATTACGCATATTTCAGCAAGGAGAATATGGCGGCCGATGTTCTGATGCATCTCATGGAGGCTAGCTAGTGGCACACCTTCCCCGCTTCGCTCATTAGTCACATAGGACGGGACATGTCTGGACAGCAATACTACATGTTCGTACCTTGATGAGATTTCTCTGACTATTTCGCTTGTATGTTTTGCCTACTTGATGTGTCCAAACTTGGATCAAAATACGTGCAAGAATATACGATCATACAAGTAGTATAGTGATAAATTCAATCGTCTCCACAAGGAATAAAAAGGGAATTTGTTTGATAAGCACCAGATTATGCATTCCTAAATCTTAAGCTAAGCGAATCGGTTAACTTGATTGGGTGATGATCCTAAGCTATAAAGTTTCAATATCCTTAATTAATATATAGGTGTCAATCCTAGATCAATTTAACGATATCAAATCACAACAATTGGATAAGGTTTATGATCAAAATGAAGGTTGTCATTCTTGATGCATGAACTCACAAATTTATCCAAATCTCAAACTCATGATTAATAAGAAGATGAACATAGAAACATAAAATCAATTGAAATACCAAAAGATGAATACACAATGAGAGGGTACCTTCACTAGTTCAATGTTGCTTACAAGTCTCTCTTCTCAAGAACAATTCAAAAATAAGATTAAGATCTAATAATTCAATTCTACAACTTGGATGTTTCTAGTCTAAAAATGGATGTTCTTCTCTTCTCCAAGCTTCCTTCTCCCCCTCCTTTTGTCATCCTTCTAGCTAGTGTGGGCCAACCAAGCTTTAGACCAAGCCAAGTGGGAAGTTAGGTGAGCACTTATGTATGTTCCCTATCGAAGGTGAGCACTAGTATGGGTAGCCAGCGTACGCTGGCTTGTGCCTCTATTTCTCTCCCTCTTTTCTCTCGGACAAGTCCAACATATGCTGGGTGACCAGCGTACGCTGGCCTTCACTGCTGTTTCACTTCCTTGTTTTGCCTTCTAGCCTCCGATCTTTGCCCCAACTCTTCGGATGCTCCAAACACCTATAAAACACACAAAAACAACAGACATTCTTCTTCTTGACCAAACAATGAAAATGAAACAAAGATAGACAAGACTTGACTTAACATTTCCTAAAACATGACGAAAACTTAACTAACTAAGGCTAAATGATATGCACGTTATCACACGCATCACTACCCTGACTACTAGGTTTGTTGGTTAGCTGAGTCTTGGCAGGTTTATATCCTCCTACCAGACTACCAAGTTTGTTGGCTAGCTGGTGAGGAGTTTTATGCCCCACATGTCGGTCAGGATTGTTGGTTCGCAGGTGCATTGTGAGCTTGAGATGGTTTTGTATCATTTTTTTTATTTGATGATTATCTTAGTTAAAAAAAAGTTACAATCAAAATACAATCCATCACATTGTTGGAGCTCAGGAATGCCAATAGAATTGTTTTCTTCAGTATTTTACATCTTTTGGAATGCCAATAAAATTTTCTTCTTCAGTATTTTCCATCTTCTTTAGGAATGCCAATAAACTTTCTATATGTAAGATTGTTTTCTACAGCTCATCAGAACAATACTCACCACTACAAATCAACCATATTGTTTCAAGAATGGCCAATATGCACCTTTGGCAATCTTTTCCCTTCCATGCTATGTTCGTCATTGTCGATTTGTGTCTGCTGCTACAAACTGTAAATGCACATCACAGCAAAGAGACAGACATGCGAGCGCTACTAGAATGCAAGTCCTGAATTACAGACGACCCACTTGGGGACCTGACATCTTGGAATAGCTCATTCCATTTCTGCCTCTGGAATGGTGTCAGTTGTGGCTGCAAGCACCAAAGAACGAAATTGCATCTCCCTTCATCTCACATCATACGGGAAATCTCAGCTTCATCAGGGTATGTTGGATATAAGCAACAACATACCTCTGCAACTTGGCCGTCTACGGAGATTGCAGAAACTGTCTCTCAAAAACAATTCACTGAGCGGTGAGATCCCATCTAACCTTTCTAGTTGCTCGTTCCTTGTATATTTAAGACTGCGGTAACAAACTAGTTGGAAAATTTCCAGTAGAGATTAGTCTATCGATAAAACTTGAATATCTCCTTGTTTGCCAAACTATCTTATCGGATCCATCCCTTCCTCTTTCGGAAACTTTTTGTCAATCTTAGCATTCTCTATTGCTGACAACAGCTTAACAGGGAGCATTCCTGAAATATTAGGACAACTAAGGAACATGGAAAAAAATGAGTCTTCCAGGAAATCACTTTTCCGGGATCGTCCCTTCATCCATTTTCAATATACCTTGATCCAAGTTTTATCTCTAAGAGCAAACCACCTCCAAGGTCACATTTCTGCCATCTTCTTCACCTCATTGAAAAAGCTAGCCTTTCTGAACCTTGCCGATAACCAATTCAGTGGGTCCATACCTTCTTCAATATCAAATGCCTCAAACATGATTACTCTACAAGTTGCGACAAACAAGCTAGAAGGGAAAGTTCCCAGCTTCCAAGGTCTGAAATAGTATCGAGAATTTGCTGCTGGATTTCAACAATCTTGGAAGCGGTGGCCCTGACGACTTGAACTTCCTCTGCTCTTTGACAAATGCCAGCTCCCTGGCAAGGCTGGCTGTAACCTCCAATAATCTTGGAGGAACAGTTCCACAATGTATCGGTAACCTTTCGTCGTCCACTCTTCAACAACTCAACTTGGATGATAATCAAATTCATGGAAGTATTCCGACTGGCATCGGGAATCTAGCCAACTTAGAAGTTCTCTACACGGCGCAGAACAACTTCTCTGGTAGCATCCCGAGATCCATTGGGAATCAAGAGACACAAATTGGTAAACAATTAAATAAATAAAATAAAGGGAAAAGTACAAAATAAGTCCTGTAGTTTCGCGCTTTTTGACATATGATCCTGTACTTCAAAAATGACTAAAAAAGTCCTGACATTAGCTTCAGAGTATCACTTTTAGTCCTCCGAACCGAAATTCATTCCGAACCTATGGAAAATTACTTTTTCATCTCATTTTTTTTACATTTTAGTCCCAAATAGGTGTAACTTTTTTGTGTGAACTCTGATTTGGATGATTTCAAGTCGGGTAGGTTTGCAATACATTCATCTACGACTTTTGTGTTGTAAGTTTTGTGATTTGAGCCTTGCGTTTTTGAGTTTCATGTGATTTCAGTTGGTATTAAGATTGATAGGCTTAGTTCGTTGACTTTCGGTAGAAAAATCATAACTTTCGCATATGTACTACGAATTGAGCGATTCCAAAACGAGAGGATCCGTAAGACCTAGATCTATGATTTTGATATTGAGCGTTTGGTGAAATTCAGAAGTAGGAGACCCCAGCGACCGCTGGGAGGGTTATAGATTGTCGAGATTTTGGAGTCGGAGAGAGCCGACTTGAGGGACTCCACATCGAAGAGGAGAGATCGGAGGTCGTCGACAGTGAGGATGAAATCCTAATAGTGAGCCTTGTAGACCTCCTCGATCTCGGACTCCTTGGAGCGGGAGAAGTAGCGGAGGTTTTGGAGGAGCACCTCCAGTTTCACGGTGGCGAACTTGGAAGCGGATGAGGGGTATTTCCGGAATGCTATCAAGTCCAGACTGGTGAATTTCACCAAACACTGGGGTCTCCTACTTCCAAATTTCACCAAATGCTCAATATTAAAATTATAGATCTGGGTCTTACGGATCCTGTCGTTTTGGAATCGCTTGATTCAGAGTATGTATGTGAAAGTTATGATTCTTCTAGCGAAAGTCGACGAACTAAGCCTATCAATCCTAATACCAACCGAAATCACATGAAACTCAAAAACGCAAGGCTCAAATCACAAAACTCACAACACAAAAGTCGTAGACGAATGTGTTGCGAACCTCCCCGACTTAAAATTATCCAAATCGGAGTTCACACGAAAAAGTTACACCTATTTGGGACTAAAATGTAAAAAAAATGGGATGAAAAAGTAATTTTCCATAGGTTCGGGACGAATTTAGGTTCGGAGGACTAAAAGTGATACTCCGAAGCTAACGTCAGGACTTTTTTAGTCGTTTTTGAAGTACAGAATCATATGTCAAAAAAATGCGAAACCACAAGACTTATTTTGTACTTTTCCCTAAAATAAAATGAATGGATGTGTCTCTTTGAAAATATGGGTGATGTTTGGACATTTTCATTGAATTGTGTCCTTTGAGAAATGCCAAACATGGCTTTTCAACACCTATATAAAGGAGACTCCTCTTGCCATTTAATTTATCCCAACAATTCATTGCATAAGCATTCATTAGCAATAATTGTTCTTCTCTCCCCCTCTCTTGAGTCCGAAAGTTCCGGATATATAAGGGTTCGCCCGAAAGGTTCGAGAGTCGTGTGCAACGATCTTGGAACTGCCCAAAATAGTCGTTGTATCTTGGGGACGATTGTCGTAGCCCATAGTGCACTGAAATATACGGGGCAATCTCGTCTTATGGAGAAAGTGTCCAACACTTGCCTCGACTATAGCCCGATCCTAATCAAGTACTCGTATCCGTAATCCAACAATCGTAAGACGAGATCGTACTTGAAGATGGCATTGGCGACCATGGGACAGTGCAAAGCATTGTCTAAGGCACGAGCACGGTGCCGGGTACAGGCTCGAGGCCGGGAGCGGGTGCTTGGGTACACTAAGCACTTCGCACGCTCGCCAAGTCGCGAGGAGCTCTGAGGAGCCTTAAATGTTTTGGAAAATTCTGGAGTAATCCAGAATCCAGACAGCAACAGGACGTGAGGCCGAGAGGAGGATAAAGTCCCTGTCTATGACGAGACATGAGGCTGATGGAAAAGGCCGACCAGCGAAGGGACACGGCGAGGACTGGATAAGGTAGTCAGACAACTATCCGAAGGGACACGAAGACTGAATACCTATCCAGAAGCCTCTGAAAAGACATGACTACTCACAGACAGCCTGCTGGCCACAGGATGTTTCTATTCAGAGTGTGCTCATGGTCTTTCGGGATGGCAGCCTCCAACTCTACAAATAGAGGGGTCCTCCTCATTTGCAATCCATCCCAGCGACAAGCATTCGGTAGCACCGTTGCATTGACTATGGTACCGGGAACTGTTCACACCAAAAGGCTAGCAAAGTTCAGTGGTACTGAGTTCAATAAGTGGTAGCAGAAGATGATATTCTATCTGACCATGCTCAACTTGGTTCGGTTCCTGAAAGAGGATGCACCAAAAATCACGGAGGATGAGACAGATCAATAAAAGATCAACACCCTCGACGTGTGGAGTCACAGCGACTTTCTCTACCGTGGCTATATCCTAAACGAACTAGACAACATACTTTATAATGTCTATGCGGTAGTCAAGACCGCTAAGAAGCTGTGGAGTTCACTTGAAAAGAAGTACAAAACGAAGGATGCCAAGATGAAGAAATTCATCATCAGGAGATTCCTCGACTTCAAGATGGTGGACTCCGAGAAGGTCATCGACCAAGTGCAGGAGCTGCAGTTGATCCTTCACGAGATCCACATTGAAGGGATGTAACTCAGCGAGTCCTTCCAAGTAGCTGCGATGATCGAGAAGCTCCTCCTACTCTAAAAGGACTTCAAGAGCTACCTCAAGCATAAGAGGAAGAACATGAGCATAAAAGACCTGATTGTGAGGCTTTGGATTGAGGAAGATAGCCAAAAGTCCAAAGTCAAGCAAGGCAAGGCTACCTCTGAGATCACCGTGAACCTCGCCAAAGGAAAAGGTGTCAAAAAGAGGAAGAAATCCGGGGATAAGCAAGAGAAGAAAAAGCCCAAGAATAAGAATATCAAGGTTGATTGCTACAACTGTGGGAAACCCAGTCATATGGCTAAGGACTGTTGCCAGCCAAAGAAGGATGATAAAGGCAAGGCTAACCTAGCTAAAGACACGTCTGAGATGGATCTGTCAGCTGTGGTATTTGAGGCCGACCTAGTGGACGATCCGAGAGAGTGGACACAGGGGCTACCTGGTATATCTGCTTGGACAAGGGGATATTCTCTGCAACATCCAAAATCATCAAACTAGGCAAGGTGGTCCTGAAGCTAAACTAGAACTTAGTTTCTGGCTCACTGTTAAAGTCGGGCTTTAAGTTTGTATTTGAAATACTTGTACTGACCAAAATGGGTCAGTAGTAGGCAAGGGTTACCTCAGAAAGGAGGCATTTTAAGATGAACGTAATAACAATACACCATACCTTTAATGGTCGGAATAAAGTTAAAGCTTCTTCTTATTTGGCCGAGTGTTCTAATTTATGACAGATAAATTAGAATACATAAATTTAAACTCGCTAAGAAAATTAGTAAGTTTAAATTTATTACCGAATCTAGAGTTCAACCCTTCCGATAAATGTGAGGTATGTGTGAAGGCCAAAATGGCCAAAGCACCTTTCCATTCGGTGGAAAGAAGTACCACGCCTTTTGAGTTCGCTCATACAGATATGAAGCACGTGCAAACTAAAGGCGAAAAGATATGCTTTATCATGTTTATCGATGATTGTACGAGTTACGGTTATGTATATCTCCTAAAGATAAAGACGAAGCTCTTAAAGCCTTTATAAGGTATAAGAATGAGGTTGAAAATCAACTCAGCGTGAAAAACCAAAATGATCTGAAGTGATCGAGGAGGAGAATATGTAACTCTGTTTAAAGAACTTGGTAGAGAGCACAACATTATTCGTCAGACGACTACTCCATATGTTGCTTTGTTTGAAGAACTCTGTCGAGCACACGACATCGTTCATTGGATGATTGTTCCATATTCACCTCATTCGAATGGTATGGCTGAATGCCAAAATCAAACTCTTACAGAGATGATTAATGCAATGTTGATTAGCTCGGGCTTATCCCAGGAAATGTGGGGGGAAGCTGAGCTCTCAGCTCATTCTAAGCAAGTTGCCACACAAGAAAAAGGGACAAAACCCCATACGAGCTATGGAAAGGAAAGAAGCATTCCTATGGTTACCTTAAAGTGTGGGGGTCACTAGTAAAGGTCGAAGTACCTAAGCCTAAGTAAAATTAAGAAATGCAACCTGAAGGGTTTGTGACAAGAGGTAGAAGTTGTGACACTTCTACCGTCGCAATATAGTTTTATGAAGTAGGGTTGTCGATCCACGAGGAATGAGGTTGCGCCTTACTCGGCTTACTTACTTAGATTTAGGAATTTTATGTCTTTGGTTTCTTTGGTTTGGTTTAGGTGGCTTAACAAACTAACATGCATAAAACAACAACAAACTCAATTTAAATCATGCAAACTCACAACAACACACAAGAACACAAGATATATCAAGATAGACAAAAGTGGCATGATACCATATACTTAAATGAGCTAGGTGGTTCGATGGTTTATTAGGTACGTGTCACGATCCGGGTGTTTCAAGGCAACTCATCTACACTTTCGTGATAGATAAGTCTAAATTGACACTTACCTAAGATCAAGTGAACTCGATGTACTTTCGCCCCCACGAGTCACAAAATCCTAACTAAGCAACAACTATAAACATCACCCTTTTGAATAACCAATCACCAAGTGAGATTTTCATCTCACGAGGCAACGGATCAACAAGTTAAACTTTCGATCAAGTCTATCTCCTTTCGGTCTCAAGACTTGATTTTAATCATGTTTCTAGGTGATCAAATTAGAACAAGCATTAAGTCCTTTAACAAGTACATGATCCATTTCATTTTTAACCATTTAACCACAAGCTTACTTAAGGATCAAGGCATCACACCACAAAACTTACTACTCACACATACTTGAACAAAACTTGATCATAAACATACTTAATACATTAACACACTTATCATACATTTAATTTACATAATAAGCAAGGAAAATCTAGAAATGAAAAGGTAAGAAAGAGTTACAAATTCCAAGCATAAGCTTGGTTCTTCTTTTTCTTCTCCTCCTTCTCTTCTTCTCCTTCTTTCTTCTCTTTCTTTTCTTTTGGTTTGGTACGTGAGTGTTTTTTTATCCTTGGCTGCCTCCCTCTCTCATTTATTCAATAATTTCATTACAAGCCAAAAATCACTAAGCATTAATGAGAGATAAATATTTTGGCAACTAAGTCTAACAACTTTGCCCTTAGCTTTCCGTATGGCTTGTATGTTCTTGAAAACCCTCCGGAGGGCTGCCTTCCTTGGTTAAAGGAGGATAGTCCTGAACTATGTCTGTAATTTTTCATTTTCTCTAATGCATGGGCGATCTGGCCCTCCTACTTTACCAAAAAAAAACTAAGTCTAACAACTTTTCCAAAAGATGTTTGCCATTAGCCAAAGTATAACAAAAGTCAAGGAAAGTTAGGCAAGAAAATATCTCAATGTTTCCCATTCAGATTCCATCCATCCTCATCCAAGTTGGCAGCCACGAATTTGGGCCAAGAAGGCTATCTTGGGCCTGAAACAAGCCTTCAAATTTGGCCCACTCGGACAGATTCGGCCTATGATATTGGATCAAGTAGTTTACCCTTTGTACGACGAATTAGAAGACGCCCTTTTGATACGTTGTAGCAACGGATGTCTTCTTTCCAATGCCGCTAACGGCGCCTCAATCCGACGTCGGACGGGAAAGTTATGAATTTTTGAGTAGCAAGAGGTCAAGTCTGACGCCCTCCACGGGTAGCTACGGTTTAAACCATTTTTTGCAACATTTTGCCTTGTCGAGTCCGTCTTGCTTGCTTCCTCGAGGTCTTGGTCGTGCCTCCTTAGATAATTGTCCGTAAAGCTCCTAAAAAACAAGAAAACATAAGAAATGAACAAACACGACAAAAGTACAAAATGTACATATACAAGACATAAACAAAGAAAAACTCGTAAAAACAATGAATAAAAACGCTAAACATGCACTAAAATGTCCATAAGTAATGAGTGTTTTGGACACTCATCACACCCCCACACTTGAATCTTTGCTTGTCCCCAAGCAAAACTCAAATGTGGACACAGACAAAACAGAAATCATACAAAAATACACGAAACACATAATGAAGTAAAAACTTGGCAAGACTCGATCAAAACTTAACTTCCCTCAAAAACATCAACTTCTATTAAAATCCCATCATAAACCTAGTTAGTTCATCAATTCAAAGCACAAAACACTACGAACTAGTAGTCACCTCGACACTTTATTGTTTAAACAAGTGTTGACTCTATGTAAAAGATACTAGAAGGTTAAACTCTCGAGGATAATAAAGTGTATCACTCATATAATGTGTATGGTCAACTTTCCTATCACTCGCATATTGGTCAATATCTCAAAGCATCCTACGTCCTACTCAGCGCTATCTAAAAGTCGTAATGGTTGTCAATGATCGGGGGGCTTTTTCATCAGGTTGTAATGGGGCTGAAGGTCAGGGTGAGGTAAAAATATATGGAAAGTGGCTAAACTACCCAATCCGAGGACTTAATACAAGAACTAAGCAGTCACTCGACTATTCTAAAACATTCTCACCAAATATAATAATCATACACTCCCCGATATCCCAATATACTAAGACCGAGAAGCCCAAGTTTCTCCTAGAAACATGCCTTATTGAATATCACATTCTTTTTCTTTTCTTTTCATCCTTTTTTTTCTTTTTCTTGACTTTCTCTTTTCTTCTTTTTTTTCACATGCTAAAACAACTATACATACTTAGCACATTCTAGGTAAAAACTCGGCTTCTAACCTGGCCATAATACAAATCCCAACAAAAATAAACCAAATGAAACCCAAGCTACCAACTAATCCCAATACATAATCAAACATAAAAGTCCTCGAATCGGATGATCAAAGGTAAGGAAGATGGACGATATAAGGTTTGTAGTCAGCTACCTAATCTAAGATCAAGAAAAGGCTAGGCTCAAATGGTTTAAACAACGGATATAATAGGGATTTTGTCTCTAAAGCTATAGGCTCAAATATCAAAGAATGCCCCGTCATCTCACTAACTTCCACGCAACCTAGACTACGATAAATACTAGTAGGATGCCTCAATCAACTAACATTAGTATGCACCTCATGAAAAATAGAGACTGGTGTCTCATCCATCGGCTAAAATCCTCACAAGGTACACTTAAAAACCCTCTAGTCTAGTCTACATAGTGAAACTACTCGTTTAATCAACCAAGTATGAGGTTTCCACCCATTCCTAGGCTTTGTGCTCGAATTAAATTCCTAACTAAGAGTTTGATAAAATTCTAACACAAATTGAAATTTTTTTAGGGGGGTCAAATTTTTGAAAATTTCATGCCAAGTTTAAACCTAAATAACCTGAGAAAGGAAGATTCCAATAAGGAACCCTCCCCCACACTTAAGCGACACATTGTCCTCAAGGTGTCTAAATCACGCATACAAAGACACAAATAACACACAAAATTAAAAACACAAACATGCAAGTAATCAAAAGCAAAGACAAGCAAATAAACATAAGAGTAAACAGATAAATACAATATCATTTAAAGTCACAGCTATAAATGAACCCACAAAATTCAGTCACATATACTATATAAATAAATAGAAAATAAGCAAAGAAAAATAAAAATAAAAGAAAAAGAAACTCCCTTCTAGTCGTCCGGTAATAGTCTTCGTTAGATCCTGCATCACCCGCCATTGGAGAAGTCGCTCCTTGTGTTCTGTGATCCTTAGACTTATGATTTATGGTGAAAGTTTTATATGTGGGTGAGTAATGGCAAAAAGCGGCGGGTGTATGAATATATAGATTTGGATTTTGACCTAGCTAGCGTACGCCAACCTAACCTGGAGTGCGCCGGATTTTCATGTTTTAGCTGGTGGCGTACGCCTGGCTCCAGTGGCGTGCGCCAATTCACAAAAATAGAAAACAAAAGGGAGATAGTTTAATCTCGATGATCCAGTACATAAGAAGCAGCAAGGAGATCGAACCCTGCAGAGCTCAAATTGGAACACTTCCGTACCGGATCACCAAAGATACGAAAAACGTATCTCAAAACAAGAAAACAAAACAAAATATGAACAAACTAACAAATATCACGTAAATACGAATTTTCAATAAAGGAAATAAAATAAAAGATAAAGGAAAAAGGAGCTCCCTGATCAATTCTCTGCTGGAGGAGATGGTGGAGGAGTGTAGCTCATGTGGGCACCATATGTCTCTGCCCATGAACGCATCCATGCTGTATGTGCTCTCTGCTCCTCTCGGAAGGCTTGCTGCACCTCCCGTTCTGCCTGCTGTGCTTCCTTCTCTGCTTGCTGTGCCATAGCAATATTCTGCACCTGTTCCTACAAGGTAGTAAACTGGTCACGAAGAGAGTGGAGCTCACCATAATAATCGTGACTCTTCTGGCTTGGTCCAGACTCGTGGTGATGTCCCTCATCCTCTTGGACTAGCTCCTCCTCTCTGTCTCTCTGCTCGTATGGGTCCTGAGGCAATCTATAACAGCCTGGCGCATGGCCCAAGGCTTGTATCGAACTACCTCCTCACCATCCACTATAATCTTCTCTACGAGGTAGCTCATTTGAAGCTTCTTGATGCCTAGCTTGATAGGCTTGATCTTCGGTCCCTCCAAATCTGTATACAGCTCAGGGCTCTTTGCTTTCGCGATGACAGATATGATATGCCCTAAGTATAAGCGCCTAGGCTCCCTATCACCGATCACTCTGGCAAAGCAATCAATGATCATGGCATACGTGCTAAAGTCCCTAGAATGGCGCATGCAGTCAATCAATGATCACGGAAAACCTTTGACTCCTCCCATTGACCACTGTAGGTCAGAGTCATAAAACGGTGAAGGATCGCCAAATGTGGTTCCCTAATAAAGGCATTTGTAGCCCGCCCTGACTCATATCTATCTATGCCCGTGATCTATCTCCACGCAGCATGGGCCTCAGCAGTCAAGTGAAAATTTAAGAGACCTCCTACAGGCTTAAGCTTAAGGAGGTCAATCAAATTAGTTTCCCTTATCTTAAACTTCTCGCCAAATAACCTAGCAGTGAAAGTTTTCCTATTCGGTGCAATCCGTAAAGTGCTATAGAACTCTAAACAGAGCTCGTGCCTAGCAGCTATACTCTGATCAGCAAAATACTCCCAGCCTAATTGCTACAAATCATCCCTCAATTCACCTGATATTCCTAACTTCTCCATATCAGCCCAATCAATCTTAAAGTGGCTAATAGCATTTATTGAGGAGATCTTTTGATACCTCTCTCCCTCCCACTCATCAAAGATTGGGAAGGGAGCATCGTAGCGGTTGCGAATGTCATCTGAATCAGCAGGTGATGATGCAGATGATACTGATGGCGTAGGAGTTCGTTGACGCTTCCTCTTCTCCATTCGGCAAATTCGGCTAGTTCCTTCACCTTCTGACATCGTGTATCGCGTTTGAGAGTTGATTAAGGTCCTAGGAAGGTTGGGTAGTGTTGGGCTTGTTGAAATTTTGATTTTGGGAAGAAAGGATGATTGGGTTTTGTGATGTTTGGCATAAGCCCGAGAGCTTTATAATCCATATTGCCTTAACTTGGCGTACGCCAGGTCCTCTGTTTTCGCTTACCCGGCGTACTCCCGGTTGCATTGGCGTATGCCAGATCTTTGGGAATGACCAGATTTTTGTATGCCGTCTACATACGGTGTACTATACCTATACTATATACATAAAAACTACACACTTATAATATAAACTCACATATAATACAATCTAATCTATTTTTTTGTTTTTTTCTATTTTTTTTATTTTTTATTGTTTTTATTTATGCTGCATTCCTAGAAAGCTTGAAAACCAGACGCCCCATTCTGATGGGTCATATCTTTGATGGATTGTCAGTTATCGCAACCTGTTTGGCACTAAGCCTAGTGGGGTCACGACATAATAGCACGGTCGCTCGATTGGCGTATAGTACTATACCAAATGCAATCACCATCAAAGATGCAACTTCGATATCCACTGCTCACATAGTTCTTCAATCGTGTACCAAGACGAACTACCTGGCCTCGCAACCTTTTTGGCTCTAAGCCTAACGGGGTCTTGACGTAACAAGAAAGTTCGCTCAGTTTACGATATGGTACTATTTTTGCTACAAACACCGTCGTGTTCCAACTTGCCACACTTATGGCAGAATCCAAGTTTTGCCATCCTTCTTTTATACGCACTCGTTGATGTTCCTCTTGAATGCTTTGCAAAGTTCTTATCTCGTCGCTCAATTTTCAGTTTTTCTTTCGCAGTTTTTAGAATGATCAGGCAAACATCTATCGGGATTTTCCTAGAGACTAAGACTCTAACTAAATACATATACTTAGCACAAAACATCCTGTTCTTTATTCTCTGCAGGTAAAAGAGGACAAGTATATTTACAGATTTAACTCTGACCTTTGCAATAGGCACAGTTCACATTGGAACACCATGATAAACTACCTTTCCTCGCAACCTTTTCGACTCTAAGCCTATTGGGGTCACTAGGTAGTACCACGGTATGCTCAATTTGGGAGTTAGTGTTATTCTTGCTACAGTCTCTGTCGTGCTCTAAGTTTTCGCATTTTGGACACAAACAGGTCAATTCTTCGTCCATGTATAATTCTTGCAACTGTATTTCTGATTTCTTCACGTCTCTCCATTCTCAAGGTCTCAAGTGCTCGACGGAGAATGATAAGACAAATGTCTTGTGGAAGATTTTTCTTAACTAAGAAACTTACGAAACAAAAGTACTTTGAGCAAAACATATTTACATACATGCTAATTTATAGTCGTCAGCTTGACTATTCTTCTTTTTAGTCAAGTACTAGATGGTTCATTAACCGATTGCACCTCTACATCTTGGTTAATAACACTTCCTCCCATGTAAATCTTGCATCTTTGTCCATTGACTCTAAAGACCTTTCCCATGCTATCTTGCAAATCTAGTGCCCCAAAAGGGAACACCTTGACAATCAAGTAAGGGCCGCTCCACTTGGATTTGAGCTTCCCAGGGAAGAGTCTCAACCGCGAATTGTAGAGAAGAACATGTTGGCCCTCTTTGAAATCTTTTTGGATAATGTGGGCATCATGTCTCTTTTTGGTCCTTTCCTTGTAGAGTCTCGAGCTCTCGAATGCTAGGTCCTGAATTTCTTCTAACTCAGAGAGTTGGAGAATTCTTCGTTCCCCTGCCTTTTTATAATCGTAGTTAAGGGCTTTAATGGCCCAAAATGCACGATGCTCAAGTTCTATAGGAAAATGGCACGCTTTGCCATAAACTAACCGATAAGGTGACATTCCAATTGGAGTTCGAAATGCCGTACGATATGCCCATAAGGCATCGTCGAGCTTGTTTGACCAATCCTTTCTTGCAATTCCGACTGTCTTTTCCAAGATTTTCTTGAGCTCTCGATTGGTGAGCTCCACTTGTCCACTTGTTTGGGGATGATAAGGTATTGCTACCTTGTGCGTCACCCTATATCTTTTTAGCAGAATCTCAAATGGTTTGTTACAAAAATGTGATCCTCCATCGCTGATAATTGCTCTTGGCACTCCAAATCTTGAGAAGAGTTTCTTTAGAAAGCGAATTACTACTCTTGCATCATTTGTTGGTGACGCTAGAGCTTCTACCCACTTTGAAACATAGTCTACTCTAACCAAGATATACTTATTGCCGTATGATGTGGGAAATGGTCCCATAAAATCCAAACCCCACACATCAAAGAGTTCTATCTCCAAAATTCCAGATAAAGGCATCTCATTCCTCTTGGAGATGTTGCCTGTTCTCTAGCAGCGATCACACTGCTCAACGTAGCTACGTGCATCCTTAAAGATGTAAGGCCAATAAATTCCGCACTCAAAAACCCTTGAAGCAGTCCTAGACGCTCCATAATGACCCGAGTATGGAGTGTTATGGCATTGCTCTAAAACGTTTGCTACTTCCCATTTTGCAATACACCGCCTTAGCACCCCATCACTACACCTCTTAAATAGATATGGATCATCCCAAATAAACATTCGAACATCCCTTAAAAATTTCTTTCTTTGGGAATAACTCAAGTCATTAGGAATGATTCCTCCAACTAAAAAGTTGGCAAAATCAGCGTACCATGGTTTGTGTACTCTATTCAGTGTCATTAGAGTTTCATCTGGAAACTCTTCCTGAATCTTTCCATTCACTTCCACACCATCACTTTTCTCTAAACGAGAAAGATGGTCAGCTACAACATTCTCCGCACCTTTCTTATCCTTGATGGACAAATTGAATTCCTGGAGTAACAAAATCCAGCGCATCAAGCGAGGTCTTGCATCTTCCTTTGAGAACAAGTACTTTAAAGCAGCATGGTCAGTATACACTATCACTTTTGACCCTAGCAAGTACGGTCTAAATTTGTCACATGCGTATACTACTACAAGCATCTCTTTCTCCGTAGTTGTATAATTGAGTTGAGCCCCTGCCAATACTCTACTAGCATAGTAGATGACATGTAGATTTCCCTCTTTTTTCTGTCCCAAAACACAACCTAGAGCCAGATCACTCGCATCGCACATCAATTCAAATGGAAGCTTCCAATCTGGTGATGAAATTATCGGAGCAGTGATAAGAGCCTTTTTTAGAGCATTGAATGCTTGAAGGCATTGCTCATCAAAATTGAAGGGTATGTCCTTCATCAATAGGTTAGTCAAAGGCTTTGCAATTAGAGAAAAATTCTTAATAAATCTTCAATAAAATCCAGCATGACCTAGAAAGGCTCTAATTCCTCTCACTGTGGTTGGTGCTGCCATTTTCTCTATCGCCTCAGTCTTGGCTCTATCAACTTCCATTCCAACTTTAGAGATCTTGTGCCCAAGAACTATTCCTTCATCTACCATAAAATGGCATTTCTCCCAGTTGAGCACAAGATTCTTTTCCTCGCATCTTTCCAAAACCTTATCTAGGTTGTCCAAACAGTGATCAAATGAGTTTTTGAAAACAGAAAAGTCATCCATGAAAACCTCCATGATTTTTTCATTCATTTCCCAGAAGATAGCTTCCATGCAACGTTAAAATGTTGCTGGTGCACAACATAATCCAAAAGGCATTCTGCGATATGCAAAAATACCAAAAGGGCATGTGAATGATGTCTTCTCTTGGTCTCTGTGATAAATTGCAATCTGGTTGTACCCTGAGTACCCATCTAGAAAGCAATAGTAAGAATACCCCGCTATCCTCTCTAACATTTGATCAATGAAAGGAAGAGGAAAATGATCTTTCCTAGTGGCATCATTTAATTTTCGATAATCAACGCACACCCTCCAACCAGTAACAGTCTGTGTTGGAATGAGCTCACCCCCATCATTGATTATCACTGTCATTCCCCCTTTCTTTGGAACACAATGAATTGGGCTTACCCACTCACTATCCGAGATTGGATAAATTATTCCGGCTTCTAGGAGTTTAATCACCTCCTTTTTTACAACCTCCTTCATGTTAGGATTCAATCTTCTTTATCGGTCTACCTTTGGCCTCGCTCCTTCCTCCATGTGGATATAATGCATCACAATTTCAGGGCTTATACCCTTGATGTCAGATATTTGCTAAGAATGGCTTTTATTCGTTTGTTTACTATTGCGAGCACTTTATCCTCTTCATCCTTGGAGAGCTTGTTTGAAATTATGATTGGTAACCTCCCTCCATCTATAAGAAACGCATATCTTAGATGCGAGGGCAACTCTTTCAACTCCAAGGATGGAGCTTTCACTATTGAGGGTGGAGTTCGATATTTCAAATGTATTTCTAACTCCTCAAATAGACCATTCTTGTCGACTTCATCCTTCTTAACTTCCTCAATTTCCTCATCTTCTACCTGAATTTCCTCCGTATCCTCGATTTTTGAAATGTTCTCCTTACAAAACTCAAGGATACAATCTTCGATCACATCAATCTTCATGCACGTCCCCTCCTCTTGAGGATGTCGCATCAAATTGCTCATTTTAAACTCAACCTCATCTTCTCTAATTCGTAGAACCAATCTTCCATTATGCACGTATACCAATGCATGTGCTGTGTTGAGGAATGATCTGCCTAAAATCAATGGACATTTCTTGTCCTCTGGAAAATCTAGTACAACAAAGTCAACTGGAAAGATAAACTTGTCAATCTTAACCAGGACATCCTCAACTACACCGAAAGGTTTCTTGATTGTTTGGTCTGCCAACTGCAGAAGCATAGTGGTTGGTTTAACTTCACACAAACCAAGTTCCCTAAATATAGATAAAGGCATCAAGTTGATACTTGCGCCTAAATCACATAAACAGCTAGGAAACTCAATGTCACCAATGAAGCTGAGAATAGTAAAACTCCCAAGATCTTTAAGTTTTGTCAGAAGATTTTTAGAGAGTAAGGAGCTACAATTTGCCGTCAGGGCAATAGTTTCTCCGTCATCCCACTTCCTCTTCTTTGTGACAAGTTCCTTCAGAAACTTAGTATAGTGTGGCACTTGTTCTAGCATCTCCAGAAAAGAGACACTAATCTGCACATTCTTCATTTTCTCCATGAATCGGAGAAATTTGTCATCCATCCCCGACTTCTTCTTTACCCTGTTTGGAAAAGGAAGAACAGGAATCATTGGTAGTGGTGGTACATAAACTTCTTCCTCTGCCATGTCTATTACAACGTGCAGAGATTTTTCTTTCTCAACTACATTTTCCTCCTTGTCTTTGGTGGGAATCTCCTTCTCATTTTTCTTAGCCTTGTCTTTAACAACTTTGGAAGCCACTTTCTTGCCACTCCTCAAGAAGATAGTATTTACATTGCCTCTAGGGTTTTCCTCCGTAGAAGTGGGAAGAGAGCCTGGTGCTCTAGTAGCATTTGCCTTTGCAAGTTCTCCTAGTTGTACTTCTACGTTACGCATTGCAGTAGCTTGCCCCTTTAGTAATTGCTCTAAGTTGTTCTGCCTAGCTTCTTGACTAGCTAAGGCTGCCAAAATTTGACTTTGGTGGATCGAAGATCCTCCACTTTCTTGAATGAACTTCTCAATTTTGGTGAACCTCTCTTCAATCGCCTCCAATCTTTTCCCTAAGTAACCTCGTGGTTGAAAACCAGGAGGTGGTCCTTATTGTGGGGCCCGTAAAGGAAGTCCTTTATTAGCAACAATAGCTAAGTTATTGTCATTATTTTCTCTTTTCCATGAGAAGTTAGGGTGATTTCTCCACCCTGGATTGTAAGTTGATGAATAGGGGTTGTTCCCCATCCGTTTTGCTCCTTGCCCTTGCAAACTGACAAAATTAGCTTGCTCCCTAGGTATATCTGCTTGGACAAGGGGATATTCTCTGCAATGTCCAAAATCGTCAAACTAGGCAAGGTGGTCCTGAAGCTAAGCTAGAACTTAGTTTTTGGCTCACTGTTAAAGTCGGGCTTTAAGTTTGTATTTGAAATACTTGTACTGACCAAAATGGGTCAGTAGTAGGCAAGGGTTACCTCAGAAAGGAGGCATTTTAAGATGAACGTAATAACTATACACCATACCTTTAATGGTCGGAATAAAGTTAAAGCTTCTTCTTATTTGGCCGAGTGTTCTAATTTATGGCAGATAAATTAGGACACATAAATTTAAACTCGCTAAGAAAATTAGTAAGTTTAAATTTATTATCGAATCTAGAGTTCAACCCTTCCGATAAATGTGAGGTATGTGTGAAAGCCAAAATGGTCAAAGCACCTTTCCATTCGGTGGAAAGAAGTACCACGCCTTTTGAGTTCGCTCATACAAATATGAAGCACGTGCAAACTAAAGGCGAAAAGATATGCTTTATCATGTTTATCGATGATTGTATGAGTTACGGTTATGTATATCTCCTAAAGATAAAGACGAAGCTCTTGAAGCCTTTATAAGGTATAAGAATGAGGTTGAAAATCAACTCAGTGTGAAAAACCAAAATGATCTGAAGTGATCGAGGAGGAGAATATGTAACTCCGTTTAAAGAACTTGGTAGAGAGCACGACATTATTCGTCAGACGACTACTCCATATGTAGCTTTGTTTGAAGAACTCTGTCGAGCACACGACATCGTTCGTTGGATGATTGTTCCATATTCACCTCATTCGAATGGTATGGCTGAATGCCAAAATCAAACTCTTACAGAGATGATTAATGCAATGTTGATTAGCTCGGGCTTATCCTAGGAAATGTGGGGGGAAGCTGAGCTCTCAGCTCATTCTAAGCAAGTTGTCACACAAGAAAAAGAGACAAAACCCCATACGAGCTATGGAAAGGAAAGAAGCATTCCTATGGTTACCTTAAAGTGTGGGGGTGGCTAGTAAAGGTCGAAGTACCTAAGCCTAAGTAAAATTAAGAAATGCAACCTGAAGGGTTTGCGGCTCCTGGTCAAGAGCATAAAGTATGCCAGCTAGTCAAGTCACTATACGAGCTAAAAATAAGTGTCGAAAAAGTGACACAAGAAATTTGACAGAATGATGCTGTCAAATAGCTCTAAGATCGACAAGTGCAATAAATGTGATTACATTAAAGGCACATCAAAAGCTTACATTATTATATGTCTCTACGTGGATGACTTACTAATTATGGGAAGCGATAATGAGATTATTGTGAAAACTAAGAACATGTTTTGACATGAAAGATATGGATCTAGTAGACATCATACTAGAGATAAAGCTCTCTAGGAAAGCCGACGAAAGTAACTTGACACAATCCCACTATGTGGAAAGCGTGCTCAAGAAACTTTGAAGCTTATGACAAACCTCTGGTTAAGACTCCAGTCGAGGGGACCCAGTATCTCAACTAAGGTATGCGCAAAGTATTGGGAGCCTAATGCATTTAACAAACTGCAATTGTCCCGATGTTGCGTATTCAGTTAGTAAGCTTAGTAGATTCATAAGTAATTCAGGAAACGATTACTGGCTAGCTCTTGAAAGGGTTTTACAATATTTAAAGTATACCATAAACCATGGCATACACTATGCTAAATATCCAACTGTATTAGAAGGATACAGTGACACAAACTAGATATCAGACACGAATGACTCCAAATCTACGAGTGGATATGTATTCACCATAGGAGGAGGAGCTGTGTCTTGAAGTCCTCTAAACAAACGTGCATAGCTCGATCCATAATGGAGTCGGAGTTTATAGCAATTAACAAAGCTGGGGAAGAAGCTGAATGGCTCAGAAATTTCCTAGAGGATATTCCGTGTTGGGAAAAATCGGTGCCTCCTGTATTGATACATTGTGATAGCATGTCTGCAATCGGGAGAGCACAAAGTACAATGTACAACAGTAAGTCTCGACATATCCATCGGAGACATAATACTGTTAGACAGTTGATCTCAAGCGGGGTGATCACCATTAACTATATCAAGTCTAAGGACAACATAGCTGATTCTTTTACGAAAGGAATCAATCGAGATCAAATGTACAATGCAATAAGGGGAATGGGATTAAAGTCCACACACTAAAGGACATCCATAGCGGTAACTCAACTATGATTAGTGGAGATCCCACAAACCTGGTTCAATGAGACAACTAAGTTATGGAGGGTTCAGTTAATCACCTGGAACCTAACCCATTCTCAGAAGCTGCCCAGGTGTCGACCTGCAGAGGTGTGGCTAGGTTAAGCATTTTTTGCTTTTAATGATTCCTATACCTTGTTAAAGGTGAAGTATGGTAGGATACTCCTGATAGGAGATCACCTATGTAAGTGTGAAATGAGGCCGCTTCAAATAGGAAAACACTTATGAATCCAAGATATGGTCCATGGCCGAAAAGGACACAACGTGAGAACCTAAATATACTAGGGTTGTTATTATGTAAATGTTATTGTCTTGGTTTACACAAAAAGCTGACGGTTCAAGACATCGCGTTCACCGAGCAGCGAGTAAATCCGATAACATATTACTAGAGAAGGTTCAAAGCCGCAAGCTACCTCTCTCGATGCAATAATAACACGTCGAAACTTTCGAGTAGAGTCTGCATGCATTAGTCGTCATTCATGTGATTGTTAGACTAAATTGTTAACCATGTGGGGG